>JASAMV010002881.1:0-20241 GCA_030248065.1 Rhynchonema sp. JSB1_4
GTATACCTATACATATGTACATACGTATGTATGTAATAGATAGCGTAGTAGCGGTGCTACAAACATTAGATCAATATTAAACTTTGTCGATTCAATGAGACTCGGATAAGTGAAGCTATACATAGTGACATCACATCAATGTAGCTATGGTAGGTAGACCGATCCGATACCACATATCACATCAGAAACTACGAAGTTGGGTATCGACCACTGTGAGCACCTAAACAGGCTCAAATTGCCATAACTATTCCGTGGCCAACTACAAAAGGGTGGTGTGATTGCTGGACTGTATAATTTATCCTGTTTGCCTGCTGAGGATGATAAACCTGTATATTTAGTCAGCGTGTCAGTGCGCGATGTTGAAAAAAGAAAAACGGCTGCACCGTGCTTTCATGCTCGGGGGACCTTCAATGAAATGATATGTATGTACCTTTATCTCTCATTTCCAAACGTGCACCTCCTGGTTTCAGGAAGAGTGCTTGGCGCGTAAAAATTTAATCATGCGTATCATGCGCTTGTATGCCAAGTTGCGTGATAGAGACAGAATGTTAGTCCGTTGCGCATAAGCACCAAACTCTATTCGCTGACTCAACCGTGGCTTCCAATAGGGTGTCTTCCCGAAATACTGCACATTATGTATATGTATGTAATTATTGATCTACTCCCTGAAGAGGCTTGTGAATGTGATAGTGCATAACGTACACAGTTTGATAAACGCGGTTTTTTCAAGATGAAGGCCGTAAACACAAAGACATAAAAAACCTCGTAAACTGATGCTCTACGATATGCTTGTCACCTGCAGCTCCTTTTTCTGTATAGTCGTACCGTACAAAAATAGATATGATAGTCTCTGTACAGTATACGTATACGTACATTAGATATTTACTGGTACTAACGTGCCTTTTTTTTTTACCTTCTACAGACATGTCAAAAAATGGACGAGAGCTGAAGGCAATGGAGAGACCTCACTCTTGCTCATGCATTAACTGCAGCAGTACCGAGGATGTACAGTATGTGCAGTATACAGTGCATTCAAATATAAATCTCCGGGTCTGGCTCATTCTCGGTTATGATATTCTGTTATATCAATTAACCGTACCATAACCTTGCTCTCGTACCATTGGGATCAAGAACTGGTATCTTTGTGGGCTGTTTGGCGGTTGTTTTTTGTCGTGCCGAAATGAGTGAAAGACTAAAGTTGGGTTCGGGATTTGTATCTGTCTTTCTGTAATGTACAACTTTCAAGTTCAGCCGTTGCGACTTACAGAGAAAATCTTTGTGGCCAATGGCAAAGTGCTTGCCCCTGACCTGCTGACCAACGTCAACTTCAGCATATTGCAACGAACGGTGAGCGCTTCTATACATTCCAATTACGACTGGGGGGTTCGAATCCAGGTCCTACGCCAAACCTGGGCATTGCTCTTCCAAACTGCGTCCAAATCTTGCCACTCGTCTGCTGTCACACACATCATATTGCTTAAAAAACAAATGCCTGCTGAGAATCGATCACATAATGCAACACCTGTAATTAAGGTAATGATAACGAATGTTCCTGTACTATGTGCAAAACATGTACAATCCATGTGTTACGTTCACCGACTAATTACAAGATTTCTCGGAATATTTAGCTTCGCATGTGCCAGCATAACCGTTTACATTTCACTCTTCGTATAATAGCAGCAGCTTGCCATAACAGCGCAGATACGGTATACATACAATACCTTGGGAGAACATCTCAAAACTTTATTGTATGCGTGCACAAAACATGCTTAGGCTTATGTCACTTGACACTTTGCGTCGTCTTCAGATTTGATGTAAGGCGAAGTCCATTTTAAGAATCTATTTTTACGTTGATTAAAAGCGGGACCAAAGGCATTATGATTTGCTATAATTTCCTGTTGGATTTTATATTTATCGGCCGTGCATCATTTCACAACTATGTAATTCGTGAGAGACTTATGCACGCCACATCCGAAATTTTCCATGGCCTTATTTATTATGTTTTTGGAATAACTTTCAAACCAGGTGGTTCGTGTGAGAATGGCCTAATTTTAATTAGATTTTAAATTTAAATTTAAAAATTTAAATTTTAAAATTATATGTCAATGCGACTATCTGTGTTTCGTGCAAACTCAACTGGACTGGAATGCTTGCAAACGCTAGCCATGACACGACACAACAGCCCAAACTGAGCGCGAAAGAAATGAATATGGTTACTGTAACAAGCTTGGACAGCGCGACTGGGTGCGTTGATCGCAAGTGACGTCCTGCTGCGTTTGCACAAAACACAGACAGTTGCGTTGACTACAGTAGTTCAAGCCTGAGAATTGTTGACGCTGAAGTGTTCTGCGCCGGATATTATAACATGTAGTAAATGTCTTTTGCTGCCGTGAAGCCGGATATTAACCTGAGCCCAGTGGAATCTAAACTAATCAAAGTAGAGTTTGCACGTTCAAGTCGTGTTGTCGTCGTAAACAACGTTCGCTAACGTTCAGTCCATAAAACTCTAGATTCTGCCCTGCATGCTAAAAGCGTGCATACTAATAATTTTGTCCTCTTTTCAACCACGTTTTCAAACGGACCGGGGGATGAATTTTTCTATTGTGGCTGATTTTCAGTGTCATCGCCTACATTGTAATAAGTCATCAAAATGTTCAAAAAGTCGCACACGCTCAAAAACGACAGAGCTGAAATCGAGCCGGATCGAACCAGCGACAGCCACGAACTGTCGGGGTCACTGGGGGCTCAGATCAAGAGGAACACTCGCATGGTCAAGTCCGGAACTGTGCCTGCTCCACAAACCAGCGTGTCTGGTTGGTTTTGATACAACGTAATGGTTTAAGCACACGTTCGACCGTATCAACCAACACGCAGTCGGCGTCGACGTAATGTGGTTTTCGGCAATGACCTTCCATTTCAAGCGTTTTTTACGAAATCTAATCTTGATCGGCGCAAGAGGTGTTTGTAATTGATTTTGATGAACAACTTTTACGCTACTCTGGTCGGCTGGTCAGATGCTGCGGTTCAACACTTGTAAGTGAATACAGCCACATATACATACATAAAGGAAAATATCAACTACATAGTTTCCCCGCCCACAGCTATGCTAATTATCGCATAATACAAAAAGAAAAATGCATGCTCCGTACAGCAACCGTGTATGGTTGTCGCTTTCTGGCTGGACGGATATAAACAAGATACACTGCTGTATAAGGTCGTTCCCTGCCCTGGAACGCAAAACATTGAGTCATTAGAGCAGTGAAACAACACGTCCAGGAACAATGTCTTCAATAATGCGAACGGCCGAGAAAGAAACCATATGGGCGTGCCTGAGTATTCCTCTGGTCATTCACAAATCACAATTGGCAAAAATAATTTTAAGAGCTCGCCCAGATGGACCCGAAACCCGAAGCATATTTTTTATGTGTCCCTGCTTCGGCTTTGCTAATTATAGCCGAACACTTAGTGTCAGCCGAAACATACTCGAACATCATGCCTTGTATTTCGAGTTTCGGATTTCTTTTCAAAAACATCGACACACGGTCATAAAGTAGAAAAATTATACTTAGGGTTTCGAGTCTACAATCTGACCGAGTTTTAACCACATCGCCAATGAGCCTATGGTAGGTACTGTATGGTTTCCGTCTGGGCAGTTCATGCGTCATAGGCCATTCAGGATGGACAAGGATGATCTTGCAAACTTCAGGAACGGAACCGATGGCGCCGACCAAACTTCCGTTCAGTGACGTGCCGCCCTGGGCGCCGAATGAGGACGATTTGGCCACGTTGAAACGAACATGGCCGACCGACAAGAAACAGATTCGCGAATTTGGCGCTGAAATGTACCAGGCGCTGTTCGAAACGGTTCCCGAACTGAAACGCAGCTTTCCCCGGGTCGGTGTTGCGTTTTTTTGAAATTGTCGATGAATTCACGGTTACGTTCGGATCGGAAATCAAGTCGGAACAAATTTAGCGTTGTGTAAGTGGTTGCTCGCTTGTGTAAACTTGACTTCCGTTGTGCGGCAGCGACGTTCTAAGGAAACTCTGTGTAATACCGATCTGATCGGTGGCCTTATATGTAAGTAGTCTATAAGAACACCGTATGCTAGAACTACAAGCAGATGAATAACACTGGGTGTCGGTGTATTGCTTCCGATCATGGCACTTACCGCCTGGCAGCTTGAACACGCAATTGCAGCTTTACTGGAAACCATGGAAGTGTGCTACTGGTTCAAAAATGTTTCACAGTTTGCGTTAAAGTAACCCGAACAGAAAGCTTGCCGATTTCATTCTCTAACGGGGCAATGCTAAACGATAATAAAAATACAATAGCAACTTGCGCAACCCCTGTACAAGCCTCTGCTTCGATGAGCAATGAACTAATATTCTGCCATTCACAGGTCTTCGAAAATGACCACCGAGTATCGCTGGAGAATGCCAAATTCCGCACGATGGCACACATGTTGGGCGAAATGATCGACTTTTCATTGTTGCATATTTGCGACACCCGAAGGCTCAACGCGTACTTGCACGATATTGGAACGGCGCACAGAACGCTGGTCGTCGATGAAATTGCGCCCAAACATTGGCAGGTGATGTTTCACAACGCCGGCGAGCATGACGCACATACCACGTATACATACGCAGCGTTTCACGGGCAGACACCAATGGCGCCAGTAATAGCGGTTTTCTACAAACAGCGGCCACGGTTGTAGCCGGACCAATGCAGACTGAGACCCGCTCACCCTCAATCGCGATCCCTCGTCGAAATATCTATGCCGATCTATGTCCATGTTTCAGGCCTTCCAAATAGCGATGGTTGACACAATGCACAAACACGTGGACAAAGACGACGAAAGTGCAAGGGCGGTGTGGCGACACTTTTTCGTCTACATCATCAGAAAGGTTGGATTTAGGTCAATTCAGAGCTAACTTGAAGCGTGCACAAACTAAAAAGCAGCTCGACAATGTTCCACGCAGGTCTACATAGGTTACACAGCATCCCGATCACAACTGCGCGGTGCATCACAAGCCGTGTACGGCCAGCCACCACCGGTGAACATGCGTTTCATCAGTGCAATGAAACGGCACTCGATGGGTGGCGATAAATTATGATTATTGGACTGTTCATCGATTAATTTTTGTCAAATGTGTTTTTCTATTTTGCAAAGTTTTTACGACCGTTTCATTGTTTCATCATATATTTACTTTTGCTTGTTCTATCCACTATTTTTGCTTAAAACATACAACCAAAATGACTCGCCAGAATCTGACCTGTTCGGTTGTGTTGAGTATGGGGCAGGGTTGGGCAAAACACTTTTTGTTTTATTTACGCAACTCTGGTGTAGGGTACAAGTGTTTTCCTCCTCATCCATCAAGCACAAATGCAAAAGAATCACAGATAGAGAACCATCAAATACTAGATTCAGCCACAAACACAAATTAACAAAATTAACACTAGCAACAGTGCGCCCGTAGTGGAAGTGAAAAGTGGTTATGGGTTTACAGATAGGCAAATAGAAATCTCTGCGTTCAACGGTATTGTCAGAAATCACGAAGTTGCACATTATCATCACAAAATGACACATATCCAGGTGAGTGACTGCTTGGATTGTTGATTCAAAGCTGCTTTGTGTGGACCAAAATAAAGGTGTTTAATAAAGATTAACAAAATTACCACAGAAAAGATGATTGCCCCAGGGGTTCACAGAAGAGAAACTTCCCAATGCTGAACCGTCAAGGAGACAGCTCAGTCCTTGTTTCCTAAAATATTCAGATACTGTATTTGTAAAACCTAAAGAAGGACAAAAACAGTGTGAATAAATGCACTGTACCGCAACAGAATGGCATAAACGGTTTGATATGAGTAAAGAATAATAAAGTTTTGATCTAAAGTATATGGATGAAACATGTTTAATTTCAACATCACACAAGCAACGATTTATGGCTAGATCATGCTGGCATCAACTTAAAAGGTTCAGAAGAAAATTTTGCCAAACGTGGGTACTAAGATGCGTTGCACGATTTGTCCAGAAAAGTTTCAGGAAAAACAGAAGCAAAAACATTGCACGCATCGAACATCTACCTACTATTATGAATGGATATATAATTTTTGGCAAAACTGGGAATATTTGTTAGCGTTTTGTATCCTAATAACGACGATAACGGACGGTTTTGGCGTAGTTCCTATTTAGTGGCAGGTGGTTGGGGACGTTCAAGTTTGACTTGGGCTTCGGTTGGAGCCGGAACTTGGGGCTCACCGCCGGTGGCTGCTGCGTAGTTGACATGGCCCTCTCCTGGAAAGTTTGGTTCATTGCCCTGATTCGGCCGAAACTCATATACCCTGATTTGCAAGGCAGACATCAAAATACACACATTTCGTCTGAAACATACCGATAGCAGTAGGATCGGTCGGATTGTTCTCAGTGCTGTGTTGCAAGCCGTACGTGAAGTAAATGCCGAAACCTTGAAAAGGGGACAGGTCACGCTAAATTGTCCGAAGTATGTAAAGAGAGCAGAATGAAACTGACCAATGGCCAGCCAGACGACCAGTCTGACCCAGGTGAGCGGATTCAAATGCAGCATGAGCATGATGTTGATGAAAATCGAAGCGAATGGAACGTACGGCACGTAGGGCACCTGTCAGTTGAAGTTCAATTATTGAAACATTTGGTCTAGAATATTATTCAGCTTTATGACCTGATTTGTAACCTTTCTTTACCTTGAACATCAAGTCAGCCTGACTCTGATGATGCCCAACGACCACCAACGCACACATTGCTGCCAACAATGCGAATACAAGCGCCAACGCTGCCGAACCTGCTGCTCCTGAAACATTAGCTTATGCACAATCACGCATCGCGCACATTTTCACATTAGTTTAGCACAGTAGCGCACATTAGTTTTCTAACATATGGGCAAAATGACGGCTTCGGTTGATACCATAAAACCATGCCAAGTAACATACCCAGCTGATTGCAGTGCATGATGCTGAGTCCGAATCCCAGGAACGCCAGAATCATCACAAACACAGCCCAGGTCACCATGGAACCGGCGTCGAAACTGCTCACCTTAAAGTGGGGTCTTTCCATTTTAGTCCCCGCCGTGCGCGGGAATTTCGGTTTGGCATGGAACAGAAGAGAACCAATCACCTGAAATCTAATCCCAACCAAAACACACTCACAATCGGCCGTAATGGCGCAATCGACAACAGAATCGGTTTCGGTTGACCAACTAATGTTTCATCATCATCTAACAGGCCAATTGTGTCGGATATGGCTGGCGGCGCTGTAATTTGCAAATGTAGAATATTGGTTCGCCGCGCGGGTACTTTGAGACATGTTTTCGTTCTGCCTCACAAATTACTTGGACATTGCGTTCTTTTACGTTGCCAAATGTGGTGTATCACACAAACCTTGTTCGGTCATCGGCGTGGTCGGCTTGGACGATTTCAATGGGTCCGACGGTTTTGAGATCGAATCTTGTGCTGGCGGACGATAACGCAAGATCACCTGTGTTACACGCGTAGTACTAATATTCTGACTTCACAATTCACAGCATCAACCCAAAATTCCGCAAAGATATCGCAAACTCACCACGGATCCACTGACGATCGTATATGCCATCAACGTGCCGATGGACAGGAACTCAACGAGTGCTTCGATGTTGAACAACAAGGCGATCACGGCAGTGAATGCGCCAAACACAACCACTGCGAATGTGGGCACCTGTGATTGGCTGAGGACTGGAAATCTGGACATTTCAATCCATCAGCTGTGCGCATCGATTCAACTTGTCAACTGAGATTGTCAACTAAAGTCTTCAACTCACGCCGAGTGCCACGTATTATTTCTCGCGCTCACTCAAGGCTGCTTTGAGTTGACGACTATTTTCCATTGTTGACGATCTCAGCTGCCCACATATCGACTGCCAATACTAGCATTGTACAAACAGTCGATGCCTGCGGTTGCCGGAGGCTGCCATTTATGAGCAAACCCAACGATATCCCGCAACAGCCTTGCACATATAACCTGTGTGACCGGATGCACATTGGCGAGTGCCTTAAATATCAGTCCATCATTGGCCATTGCGTACACACAACGTGGCAGGGCGAACATCGACCCACACAGACTGGTGGTCATGCCTGACAGGGCACCGATGGCGACGACGTACTTGGCCCAGTCGACGTGGTTCTGCAAATTCCAGATTGGTTGATGAAACAGACCGGCAGCGAACTTGGTGATCGCATCGAATCTGCCTTGATTACATGACTTTTTGAAAACAGTAATAAATTGTTGATGCTGTATTAATTGGACCAGGGTAAACATACATACTCCGAGGAGAACTTGTACGTAGCAGAACTGTGGGGCATCAATAATCAACACAACGAAAATTCAAAAGGGTCATCATGACACCAAGTCGATGTTTGATAGCGGACGACCACAATTATGGTGAAGCGCGCATGATTTCACATGGGCTTCAAAAACCATCAGTAATTTTCTGAATTGTACAACAACCAAAGTACGAAACATCAGCTAGCTCACCGTTGCGAATGCCTCCGAAAACGCACTGGTCTCGGACACAGCACGGAAGTCGATCATCAACGTCAGCGTGGATGCCATGAGAATGTAGCACGTGGTGACGATACACATCGATGTGAATATGGCTCGAGGAATGGACTTGGAAGGATCTATATCATGCATTTGAGTGACATTGACAGCAAAATTTTGCCAAATAAAGACAGAAAAAGAATAAGCAAAGAAGACACCGACTTTTCGCCTCCTCCGCTGCCGTGCTGAGTCCATCGAATCCAATGTAGGCGAAGAAACAACTGGCAGCACCAGCCAGTACACCACTAAAGCCGTACGGCATAAAACCTGCAATGTGGTTCATTTTAACGACTTGGTGTCCTGACAAAGCGCCTATTCTTACTTTGCGGCCTTTCAGGTTCAGGATAGAAGGGTGTCCATCGATGGAAATCAGCCAGCGTCATGCCGACAACGACCACGAATGCGATCACGGTCAGGTTGACTGCTGTGAAGATCTGCAAATCAATCAATCATTACAACTATAGCTCTATACAGGACAGGCAAAATAACAGAAATTCGTTTATGGCTCTTGTCTCTTTGCGCATTGCCAGCGTCTCGTCAAAGCCATTCTGCGCGCGGAATGTAGAATAAAGCACGCAATCTCTGGCTTCTGTTGTGGTGCTCATTTTTTCGTATTTTCTTCAAAAAACTCCAACGAACCATATTGAAATTTGTGCTAGTCTTGGCGCCGTATGTCATGAACGCGCACACGCATAACACGAGCACAAACGCTATCAGGTCGGGGTACTGCGCCAGTAGGTGGCTGTTGTACTGAAACCAAGAAACTTTTAGTGAATTTTTCTTAAGCGAGTGCTGTTTAATTGTTGTCATGATGGACACTCAACCCCGTTACTCATTTTGATTACTATGTATCTCACGATGCCACAATCAATTGGTTTCAATCATAAACTGCAGCAGCGTACGTATCTGCTTTTTTGTTGAAATCAGCAGACTACGGGTGGAATTTTCGAAACGGTGTAAAGGTCAGTTGGGCGTAAAGGTCGGTGTAAAGTTCGGTCGAAAGCTCGGTAGGCGTAGCTCGGTGTAAACGTGAAAAGCCTGTTATTAACGTGGAATGTTTCAAGTTTACACTGAGATCTATCACACTGAGCTGTCGACCGAGCTTTCCACCGACCTTTACACCCAACTGGCCTTTACACCGTTTCGAAAATATCACCGTACAGCCGATAACCCAAAAAACCCCCCCAAAAAAAGCCCCCCCCCCAAAAAACCCCAAAGAAAAAACCCCCCACCAAACCCCCCCCCCCAAAAACACACCCCAACCTAGTTGTATTAAGCCAGTATGGAAGCATGCAGTGGATAGTTTGCATTACAGTCCCCTTTCATTACAACTTGAAAACTAGAATTAGACCAACCTTTATGCAGACTTATTCAAGATTTTCTGGAGTGATTTTTGTCACGCAGCACAACTCACTGCAGTAGTATAAAACAGGCCCTGTTCAAAAGCACGAAAGTTCTTGAAGTCTTATTGTGGAACGAAACGCACTATATAGACTGACTGACTGAGTAAACTGAATGAAAGGTGTTTTTTCTAAAATGAGGTTTTACACTTTGTTATGTGATGCGCATTATATTGCACTGCGAACGAGTGGAGCATATCGACCATACTTTTGAAAATTTGTCGCAATACTTTTGCTTTTGCCTAGAATTCTACGTTTGAAAACACGGTAGCTGCAATCTCCTGAGCAAAAAATGGGACCGCAAGAACAGCTGCAGAGGTTGGTTTTAGAATCAAATGTTCTTGGATTTACTATACAGAGATCACATTTGATGGTCTGATTATTCCAATCGTTATTCCCTTCAGATCTGTGCTCACAATTCTGGTCTCAAGTGTGCTCATCTTGCTCTGTGTTTACCTGGTCTGCAAATTGGTGCAACTTCTGTCACAGGGAAAAGTCAGTGGCACAACACGGTATTACTACATTCGAAGACCGTTCATAGAATCAACATCTGTCTGATAAAAGTCCCATAGCAAAAAGGTGAGATGACCGTGATTTTCATGGGTGTGTACTTTGAAAGCTTGATACCCAATTAGCTTTGATCCAGACTCCGTAATTTTGTTCAATGTCAAGGTGTTGTATGTTCAGAATGAGAGGCCGCCTGTTAACAGCAATGTTGACTGATTTATGTTTAGTTTCAGAATTGATGGTCATGCTTACGGGTGTGTCATGGAAATGGGCAACACGTCCACAAGACATGAGAACTCATCCAGGACTCAGCCCAGATTTGGCCCATGTCTACCCAGTGCCGGACAGAGATTATGGGTCAAAGTCTGCGTCGAACTTGGGTAGTACCCACTGATAGAAGTGCATTCCACTCACACTGATCTGTCCGATTCGTGCGATTGTCTGATTCTGAATGGCCTTGCCCAGTAGCGAGTCCAAGTATCCCGACCACGACCTGGCCACTGCAGCAGCGCCCAACATGTGCTCCAGGATGATGTTCCATCCAATGATGAATGCCCAGAACTCGCCAACTGTGACGTAACTGAAACATCAGCCATTCAATGCGTGGTGGGCTGTGAAACAGTTCTGTTCGATTTCATGTGCCAGGTTCACATCAAGTCATTTGGAACACTAATGTTATGAATGCAACCGCCTTCAATGCCAACATCACATGCCAATAGCGATTTCTTATGTTTTTGTGGATGCAGTAATTATTATTCAATCGCAAATATATGTATAAACATAGCGCTTGCGGAAACATGCGGTTTACTATCCGAGCCGTACAATTTGTGTTATTGGTTTTTGTGTCCTACACGCATGCAACTGAGTGGCTGACGTTCCGACACGTTAGCTTCTGGATCGAGAAGAAAAGCACTGCAATTCCACGTATGTATTTATAACACATTATATGCTACAACACACGGCATAGAAATGCAAAATTTGCCATTTTTCTACCTGTACGTGTACGCGGATCCAGCCTTTGGCACGCGAGCACCGAATTCAGCGTAACACAACGCGGACAGCAGGGAGGCGATGCCCGCGAACAGAAAGGACAACACGATGCCTGGCCCGGCGATGTTTTTTACAACAGCGCCTGAAACATTATTGTTGGTACCATTTATTGCGCTGTTGCTATACTGTATGTGAAAGGTGTTTTCTTCTTAGTTGCCCGTTTCAAGCCGATTACTGATACATTAGGGCATCGCCAGTGCGAATGCACCTCCAATGCTGCATATTTATACTCTGACAATACTTTTGGGAGAAACTTTTCAAACGCGTTGCCTGATCCGTAAAGCACACGCAACTGGCGCAGCCAGCTGAGTTTCGTAGCATTTCGCAAATCACTACGTTAGACTTGTGTGTTGAGCGGCTGGCAGTCACGTGACCGCTGCAGCTATTGCACGCATAATGAGCTTTACGGATCAGGCAACGCGTTTGAAAAGTTTCTCCCAAAAGTATTGTCGGAGTATATATGTACCTATGGGTGGAATTTTCGAAACAGTGTAAAGGTCAGTTGGGCGTAAAGGTCGGCGTAAAGTTCGGTCCAAAGCTCGGTCGACGTAGCTCGGTGTAAACGTGAAACATTGCCTGTTATTAACGTGGACTGTTTCAAGTTTACACCGAGATCTATCACACTGACTGTCGACCGAGCTTTCCACCGACCTTTACACCCAACTGACTTTTACACCGTTTCGAAAATATCACCCTATGTATGTATGTATGCTGTATGCATCGCCTTTACACATCACACACAGGCGAAAGCATTGCCAACAGCCCCACCTGTGAGCACATAGACGCCGGCTCCAATCATGTGTCCGATTCCGAGTACGGTGATGTCAAAAGTGGTCAGACATCGTCGTAGTTGGGTGTCCATGAAATCCTGACCCACCGTTTTCAGTCGAAACAATTTCCCGGTCACTTGTTGCCCACGAAACATTTCACTGATCTTATTTGTGGTGGCTGTGGATTGTCGGCAATTTGTCGGCCTTTTCTTGGACCGTCACATTTTCTTGACCAAGTTCATGTGTTATGTAAGCAGAATACCGTTTGGAATTACCCACAAACCTGCAAGTTAAAAAGCTCAACTAACAAAAAGTTTGTTTTTGAGGAAACACTTGAGCAGCCACACCGATGAGAACCAAACAATGACCGGGAAGCAATTTGCAACGGTCAGATTGCTTGATCAATCCAAAAAAAACTTTGCTTGAAAATTATTTTTAAGTGTTGGAAATCCTTCTGGCAGCTTTCATGGGGCACAAGTACAGATATGTATAGATCCATTAGGTATAGTCCGGTCAAACAAGCATCTGGATGATTAGACGATGAGCGCATCTGGCTCGTTCTTCACACGCAACCAGCGGACGACCAACAAACGCCCACCTGGTGTATTCTGCCTCTCTGTTCAATTTGAACAGCAAAAAATGTCAACAACCCATACAAGCCATGTCTGGTGTGGGTACCGACAACTTCTAAGGCAGCTGAGACCCAAGGACGGTTGTAGATCCGATCCATGCACATGACGGTTTGCCGTAACTCAGAATGTTTGTACTCAGTCTTTATTGCAATGCTTGGTTTTTGTAAAACGTGTGCTCCGGCGTTTGGTTGACAGATGTCACAAAATCTCCCGCATAATGCTACCGCATAGAGCTTCTTTCAGACAGATAGTGTATACGTACCACATGAAAACATGGCCATTATATTCGCGGCACTAACCTTCAGAACTTGGGACATTGTGTGGCGCTCATCTGCTCGGCGCATGATAACAACAACAACATGCAGAAACCTGAAACCAATAGGACAGTACGTATACATATACATACGTCTGGCTACAGTAGTAGTGGCATCGTTACACCGTCAGGTGTAGGTATGGGTATGATACGGGGGTGGGGATGGGATGTGATTATAGCGCACAATAGTGGCTTGCGTGCCCGCTCCGCACACACACGATGGGCCATTATTGTATGTTCCGGGCTTCAGTCCCTGGCATGGCTCTTCGTGAAGTCACAAACGTCAACACTTTGGCATTCTGCCTGTGTGGGCATTCACAGTGGTGCAGACGTGGCGCCCCGTCTGTACGGCATATGCACAAGGTTACTCAGATGCAATATGAATGTCTATCCAGACACAGTATGGAATTCACGACGATTGTTGAGCAAAGAGTTCAGTGGAAATTCAGCGAAAAGTTCGGTGGAATATACACCGCCACCATTTTACTCAACTCTCCACTCAACCGTTTCGTGAATTCCAGCCACAGAACAGAGGCAAAAACTGACACTGGTATGTACGTATATATTTACAAACATGCGCTAGCGCTGGACTGAAGCACGCAAACTTGAGGTGCTAAACCGAGGAAATGTCAAAACAGAGACCCGATCGTGTGCAAAAATCGTGCTCTCTGTGACATCAACAGTTTGAATTACTTGTAGTGTCGTTCACGGATGCTCAGGAGGAAACACTTTCGATACCCGTACCGCATTTTAGTCAGGTATGTATCTTACCACACAACCATTACGCTTGAGTGAAATATGTACTATGTTTGTGTATTCACAGAAGAGTCAAAGCAAGGCATGAGAATGGAAAGCGCTACCCGTTGCACGAGCACGGCGTAACGGCAAAATTGTTTGAGCCCAAATGAAACCAACCCAGCCATTACCCCAATGTGCCATACAGGCAAGCACGAAGGCAACTGAACTGAGATCTGGCCAGTGTAGTTGGGTTCGTGTGTCTTGCTTGATATCATGGTACTCACTGCGTGTATTGATCGAACTCAGCGCATCTAGCCTTGTGCACATATCGCAGGGCACAAGGGAGTGCACATTTTATATTTTCCTGTGCGGCGCCTGCAGCATGCAAAGCATCAGTATGTAAAGTACTCAGCACAGTGTGCCGCTCGAGTCTGAAAGTCGTGAGAGCATCCATAACACACATACTGTACGTGCACCGGAGACATTCACGGACAAACAGAAATGAACAGCCTTGCACGCATGCAAAGGTTTCTGCGGCCATAAACGCTAGTCGTGAATTGAAAATGATGTCTGTTTGCTCTCATTGCAGCGCATTGCATTATACCAGCTCATACTTACACAGCGAGAGGGAAAAGTTATCACACATGAATTGGCACTGCAGATACGTCGAATAATGTGAAAATCATATGAAATCGCGCAGTTCTCACAGTCGAGCTATCTCTGAACCAGGTGATCTTGAACTCAAGAACTTGCACTGGTATGATTGTACACATTACCTATGCAGGTGCACTTGTCCGTTTTCATTGATTTATTTCGAATACGCAAACGTCATTAGCGGACGCAGGGTGGGCTACAGGGGCCTAAGCCCCCCTTTGGTCAAAGTGTCCTTGAACGGGGCCACCATTTCGGAGAAAAGAAGGAAAAAGGCCCCTAAATCGCAGGATTTTCACTCTAATACACTTCAAAAGTCCAAAAATTGCGCGTTTCGTGCGTCAGATACACCCAGGCCATGAAATATGGCCGTCGCGCGCGCAAAAAGTGCAAAAAACCATGGATATATGATGCACACAGAAGAACAGGAGGCAATAATGACAGTAACCCTCATTAGTATGGTCGATTTGCTTATACCACCGGCTTTCTGCTTGTCTGGCTGGCCGCTTCGTATCTGTACGGTTTCCAGATTGGTTCAGAATGGCATAATTTGCCAACAACGACAAAATTGCATTGCTTACGTTTTGTTCAAATATACAGAACTCTAGTCGTGTAAACGGACAGTGGTTGTACATGTTGGTACATATGTAGTCGTGTGAATGTATCCTCGTGGTGAGATACAATATACCGCACAGGTAAACAACAGGTTATGGTCGATATCAAACTTGGTGATGGC
Source organism: Rhynchonema sp. JSB1_4 (assembly GCA_030248065.1). NCBI lineage: Eukaryota > Metazoa > Nematoda > Chromadorea > Monhysterida > Xyalidae > Rhynchonema > Rhynchonema sp. JSB1_4. The sequence goes on from JASAMV010002881.1 coordinate 15,407, forward strand.
ATCGGATCGGTCACATCGGATGGTAGAGCAATGCCCCGGTTAGGCGGAGGACCTGGGTTCGAGCCCCAGTCGAAGAAAGCCATTTTTTGTTCACAAAGGATTTTGGAGTGTACATGCGCTCCCCATTATTATCGATCACATTGGTGTTATGTGACTATACCTAGTTCGATCACATTGATGTGATGTGACTGTCCGATCACATTGATGTGATGCGACTACCTAGTCAGATCAGATCCGATCACATCGGATCACCAAGTTTGGTATCGAGCTATGTTATTCTAAAGTTAGCTTTTTATTATTATTTATTATTGTACTGCTGACAACTCGGAAAAAGTGCCAAGCGTGATCAAATGACCCGAACGGCCTGCACTAACAGTTTCAACCGCTCGAAGCTAAGCTCAAATATTATCACATTGCACGAGGATATCACATATCCCCGAAACTGAGCTTTTACGTAACCGGGATCATTGCTTCCGTTCCCAGAAGGTGACGATCGCATTTGAGTGTCCAACGTGGACGTGCGTTCCTTCCACGTATGGTCAGGGTTGGATTAAAAAATTTTTTTATTATCGAACTTTTTTTTAAAAAAAAAACTTTTTAAATTTTTTTTTAAAAATCACTTTTTTTATTCCGGACCCCCAAAAAATTGGTTTCTAGAAAAATGAAATTTCTGAAATCATGTTACTTAGGTATGTTTTGAGGGACACTAAAGAGAACTTCTCCACTGACTTGCATGTTTATGTCGATCACCTGCGATCTAGCCCATTTGGTCACAACTTTGAGAACCCGCCCGAAGGTAACTCTGTGGGCATATATGACAAAAGGAAGACCAACCTTCTGTTTGTGAATTTGGTGATAAATTTGAAGAGAGATAAAGAGCTACACCACACTCATGTTGTGTGACAAAAGCAACAAATGACAAATCCACACAACTGCAAATAGGCGAGCAACGTGGAGTCTGTCGATAGCTTACGTCGATAGCTCAATAACTGCACAGTATACGGTATGGGGTGTCCTATATTATACGTGCAGCGATTGTTAGGATGTCTAGGAACTGTATGAGTCCATTACAACGCCATTTTAAACTGAAATATAAGCGCCGCAGGCGATTTTTTGAGAATGATGAGCAATAAAACGCATGAAAACATACATTTTTACCTTAAAAAAGTGAGAAAATAACGAAAAAAAGGGGAAAAATAATAAAAAAAAGTGGACTTACTTTTTAAAATTTTAAAATAAAAAAAGTGGCCAACTTTTTTTTTTAAAAAAAATTTTTTTTTCAAAAAAATTTTTACTTTTTTTTTTTAATCCAACCCTGCGTATGGTTGTGGTTAGGCGATCATCGGTGCGCGGGGTTGGATTGAGACGTGCAGTAACCCTTCACTTATTATTCCGTGTTCCTTCAACTATTGTCTTCTTTCTTGATTAACCATAGATTTCGCACCATTTTACAACCATCGATGGGTTGAGGGAATTAATTAAAGTTGGATCATTTTTGTTAAAATAACTGTAAAGGTTGCTGTTGTTTTGGAAATTTTTGGTCAGATCCGGGTCAGTTTGGTGTTGATGGCAATTATACTTGAAAGATCAAAAATTCAAAAACCCCAGCGCCGTGCAAAAACCATTTTTATCTCCTAAAGTTAAATTCACCGAACTTGCCCTCAACCTTCGATTTGCCGTACTAAGGGGTATATACATGCATCCAACGTACGTACATGTAATACAAGTATCCCAAAACAAGGTGGCCCTTGTAGTCAGGATCTCGGAATGGCATCTAATTCGTGCACCCGAAACTCAGAGAACGAGATATGGAACACTGAAGATCCCGATCACAAGGGTTACTTTTGGGAGACGAACTCGTATCTGAGTGAGAGTTTATGAATATGCATTACAAGTCATCACTTTAGACAGTCAAGGATATCCACGGATAGTCAGAACACCGATTCATCGACCAGTTCAACATCAGCGCGTAAACGCGAATCCCCGGATCAAGACGAAAAACTGCTGCATTTTGATCAAATAATATAACAAGTACTCAAGGACAAACAACACGATTGAGAAGAGCAGACCAATGCCCAATGCGAATAGCATGCCGACAAACGTGCTAACGTCAAACTGTTTGCCACCATCGACCGCATCGGGAGGCACATGGATTGGACAGCTCAAGTTGCGTTCCATTCGCATTCGCTCAACGTAACGATGTTGAATGGCGAGTAGCTGCTGCTGTCAAAGACGTTCAGTGGCTTTGAAAACTATGCTAATCAGGATAATTCTGATTAGACAAAATCGCTGTTCCAGTTGTAAAACATGTAACAGATCTGGCGAACCTGGGATTGGTAGATCACCGAGTCAACGACCGAAACTAGCTCCTCCGACACATTTTGACTGAACATGAGACCCATGATCTGAACGAAGTATGTCGTCGGTTAAAGCTGCTGGTTAACAACCCTTCGACCGCGCTTGATCTTGGGGGTAGTATATATAAACAAAGTTTGGACATCGTGTTACTCGACCCTAATCTGGCGAGCCGATTGGTTGCTTCCTGATGCTTCACGGCCACGTTAAAGTTTGCCCCTGGTGAAAAAAACCGAAAAAACTTGAAATGCTGCTGTGACACGAATAGGCGGTTTCAAAGTTTGATACTGGAGTGACAGCAACCTCTAAACATTGAGGCGAAAGCCACAATGCACAATAGTTATTGAAACGTCCGCATTGTTGAATAAAAAAATAAAAGGTTTCAGAAACCTGGCCATTTTTTGTTAGGATTTTCTACTCGTATAATTTTAAGCATCTGTGGTGAATGAAATAAGTTGTCAATTACAAATAAAAATCCTGTAATTATCTAGTTTTTTGTTTGTGCTCCCCAGTTTTCAAACCCCTACACAGCTCACACAATGTTTACCACAACATGCGCAAAGCAGCCATTCCACAGCGCACACACAACGACAACACACAGCCGGCACAGCGACAACACAGCAATGTTTCAGCTGGTAAGCTTTGTTGTGTGTGTGCGCTGTGGAATGGCTGCCTTGCGCATGTTGTGGTAAACATTGTGTGAGCTGTGTAGGGGTTTGAAAACTGGGGAGCACAAACAAAAAACTAGATAATTACAGGATTTTTATTTGTAATTGACAACTTATTTCATTCACCACAGATGCTTAAAATTATACGAGTAGAAAATCCTAACAAAAAATAGCCAGGTTTCTGAAACCTTTTATTTTTTTATTCAACAATGCGGACGTTTCAATAGCTATTGTGCATTGCGGTTTTCGCCACAATGTTGGAGGTTGCTGTCACTCCAGTATCAAACTTTGAAACCGCCTATTCGTGTCACAGCAGCATTTCAAATTTTTTCGGTTTTTTCACCAGGGGCAAACTTTAACGTGGCCGTGAAACATCAGGAAGCAACCAATCGGTTCGCCAGATTAGGGTCGAGTAACACGATGTCTAAACTTTGTTAAAATATACTACCCCCAAGATTAAGCACGGTCGAAGGGTTGTTAACCAGCACCTTTAAACACACAAATTTATATTGGTCGCACAATGACTATATAAGAATCCATCCAAAATTTTTCCTGAATTGACAAGCCAGAAAATTCAAATTGACATTGCGCGCCAACGTGTAATCACACACAAAGTATGCAGTAAGCGAAATGTTTCAGAGCTTAAAATAGTGGTTGAATGGCTGGTTTATTTTCAGATGAAAATGTTTTGTAAGAAATACAAATAGCGCAGTGGTTTAGCGTGGCTCATGGTTGGAATCCTGAAAGTCAGGGTGGTTTTGGATGGATTCTCATATGGTCATTGTGCGACCAATACCTAGCGTGTGTCAGTCATCAAGAACTAAACCATACGCGAGGACGACGTCTTGAGCCTGTTCCGAATCGTGACCTGATCGCTAACCGTTCGTCCCAGAGTTCTCATTGTTACCGAGCGTGTGTCACACCAGATGGCCTCGTGTGATCGGATAAATAGCTCGTCACTGATGATCACGTATCGTCCCTCGGCCACGCCCGTGCGATACGCGGACACGTCGCCGTCTGAAGGTGAATTTGGAAAATTGATGACGTGTAAATAAGTAACAGCATTTACAGATCTTCATTTACTCGTTATGTATATGGCACTATTGTGCCCAAATTGTTATCAACGGGGCCCAAAAAGCACCAACCGCTCAAATAAATCGGTGCGTTCTTCTCGAACGCATCAACCAATCGCGCCATATTTCCGTAATTGTCGACATCATAACCTAATGCCGTTATCACTTGCACACGACCGGACACAATCAGGTCATACAATTCATCAAAACTATCGAACTGGTAACGGTCATGTTCGAGCAGGATTTGTGTGAGCAATCCTGAGCTGAAAACGCTTGAATCTTTTGGAAACTGAATCTGTGAAACAAGGAAGTGAAGAAACCCCAGCCAACAACTCGAACAAACCGATACAATCCGGTGAACAGCATGACAAAGAACACGGTCACAATGAAGAGCAGGGGTTGCGCATTTGTGCCCGATGTGACACAGCTACACTGGGTGGCAAGCGTGAACAGTTTAATGGTGGCATAGGTCAATACCAGGCACAGCCAAACGTCCATGTCGTAAACGAACAGGAATTTGATTGCTGTTGTGCTGAACGAACGTTTGGTGAGCGCCGTGCCCAACGCGTAGAAATGCATGTCCTGTACAATTGCCCTTTCTTTCTTACTATTTTTGTGCCGAGGTTAGTTACTCTCTTCGAGTCATTGTTCTATGAGCTGAGTTGTAACCATTCCGATTCCATGGCTTAAAACACAGCGTTCAAACACAAGTCGTTTAGATGATCTTATTCAGACAACC
>JASAMV010002882.1:0-71827 GCA_030248065.1 Rhynchonema sp. JSB1_4
TGTATCCCAGACTGGCCAAGTCAAGACACAACTGTGAAAGAACTGAGTCCGTCTCAGCCATCATTGTCGAAGAACCCAAAAGACAGGATGCATTTTGGACCGTCTCAGTTCGATGTACCACACAATGAACACAATTCAAACAAGGCCAAGATGGTACATCATAAATACACAGATCAGAAAGGCAGCAATTTTGGTCCATCGACTGCCAACACAAACAGAGGCCAAAATAAAAGTCAATCAGTTCGGGATACAGCCAATACAAAGTCACACAAAGGGCATGATAACAAAACAGAATACACAACAAAAGTTTCAATTTCATCGAGTTCGGCATTGTATTGTACGAATTCTGATGAAAATTCCGAACCCGAACGGTTTGCAGCCGCAGGTCTTGAGTCTGATCCAGGTCAAACAGGTTCTCAGCGGCCTTCAAGATCAGAAAATAATGAAACATCAATGATGAATGTGAAACATCATCAGCAGACGGACGAAATGAAAGCGTTGATTGACCTGATGAAACAACAAATGAAAGTGATTGAAAATTTGTGTGCGGAACAAAAAACTGATGACTTACACTTGCTATCTGGCGATTTTAAATTTGATGGCAAAACAGGTAGCTACTCAACGTGGCGTGATTTTGTCCAGATCAAAATCAACAAGAGCAATACGGACGATACAACAAAGCTGATGCATGTGCGATATTGCTTGACAGGCGAGGCGGCAATGTTGTACGACAAACAGCCCAGGACAGTGAAGGGAAGTTTGGCTGGCACATTTGCGTTTCTGGATGAAAGGTATGGCGACAAGTTTTCTGAAAAACGTGCAGCGTACGAGTTGGTGGTCATTAAGCAGGCAAAAGATCAATCAGTTAGGGAGTACGCTGGTTTGCTGGAGGGAACACTGAAGTCGGCAAGTAGTTTGGAAGACCCACTATCAGACCATGCAATGATGTCACTGATGTGTAAGTTTTTCATAGACGGGCTCTACCATGAATCCATTAAAGAGAAGATGTATGTTGCCATGGCCGAAAATAAGTCATTCCACGAAATGAAGCACATCGCACAGATAGAAGACGATGCCATAAATATTCGCAGTCGTATCTGCCACGTGAACAACCAAGCCGATCAAAGTGCCCGAAATACAGTGTCAAATCGCAGTTGGTATCGAAACAATGGTCACAAGAAATGGAATCACAACAACGCTCAGTTCTCCCAACAAGGAGTTAATTTTTGGTCATATGATCCAAATGAGACGCCAGTGAAGCAATGCGGTGGCATCAGAGTTGTGAATCAAGGAATAGCCACCATCCCCAAGACAAGTGAAACATCACTGCTGAAAGTGCCCGTTATTGGTGGTAGACCAGTCAGAAACACTCGTTTGGACACCGGCTCTGATGTGAATTTGATTCGACCGGAGTTAGTGAAAGCATTCGGATGGAAAATTATGCCAAACAAAGCACGTGTTCAAGTGCAAGGTGCTGCACGTGGAAAGTTGAAAGTCCTCGGTGTGATCAGCAAAAAGTTGCAGTTGGCTGGTGGCAAGATACAGAATTGTGAATTTCTGGTGAGCAGAGACACCATGGGTTATGGTTTAATTATTGGAAATGAGACTCTGTGCGCAATGGGAATTGGTCTGATGAACGGCGCAGGTGAAAAGCTGTTTGAAAGTGGTCCGAGATAGACGGTGCCAGGGAGCAGCAAAAGGAGTTACGTGAAGAAATGCTTCAACGACAAGCGTGGCATTGAGTCCGGAGCGGTGAATGCAAAGCCGTCCGGTTGTGAAACATCACGTATGAGTAAGTAAAGGTAGAGGTGAAGGTGTGTGCATATTTCAAAAACAATAAAAACGAAAAAACACAAAAGAAACAAAAAAACTTAAAAAGAAACTGAAAAAAGAAACAAAAAAAACAAACAAAAAAATGTTCATAAACTCCTTTCTGATTTGATATTTGAGAAATAAGGCACTTTTGTCCCAAGATTGCATGTGTCATTGTTATTGTGAGTTGAACAAATGAAACTGCGTAAATGAGAATGTTTTCGTAAAAAATCTGGCGCCAGTAAACGTGTGACGAATAGATGTGAAGTATAAATGTGCGGTGATTTTCAAATTTTTGCGTGTAGTATTTCTGGGACATTCTAAAATGTGCACTTTTCCATTGATGTCTTGTTTTCGACTCAGGTATTTTATACCATCTTTGCTGCATTATAGCATGTTTCAGTGAATGGTTTATGAAGAGAGAAAGTAAGGAGTGAAAGGTTTAAAGTCTGATGTGAGAAAGGGCACAAGCAAGTGGAATTTGGACTTGTTTTGTTGGAAAGAGAAAGGTGCACAGGTGTGCAATGTTTGAGAAAGGATCAATTGGTGTATGGAGAGTGTTCTAAATTTTCTGTTAGCATTTCAGGTACATCAAAGTGCCAAACTTCACGATTCGCTCTTCAGGAGATTAGTGCCGGCCAACACAATTTTGTGTTCAAGATTTATGGAGAAAGTTTTAGTTAAAAAGAGAGTAAAATGCTGCTGCATTCGGTGGTAAATTCCTTCCGAAAAGGGGGAAGAAGTGGGAATCGTAGATTCCGTAACTTGTATTCTGTATGATTTATGAAGTGGGTCGGATTATATTTGTGTTATTATTCTATTTATATCGAGTTCGAGAATAAAAGATCCCGAAAAGTACCTCGATTCGCTGCTATAGTTTCAAACCGATATGCGTGTGCTCGCTGAAGGCAATTATTTTTTGGTTTTTGTAGACGTTCTGCCAGACGTTGGACTATATCAAATTGAAGTGTTGTTGGTTCGTTGGAATGTTTTGTTTTGACGGGTGTAGCGTAGCGGTGTAAATCAAATGCTTTCATTTTGCATGATATCACCTTAGCTAGTAGCAGTCTTCTGTGAACTGGTGCTGCATGTTTCTGGGGGAAGCATCGTAGACGCTGAATGCTGTCTGATTGAAGCTGAAACTTATGAACGGGTGAGATCCATCTGTTCTGTGATGTTACATGATTATGTTTGTTTATCTCGGTTATGAACGTCATGTGACATAAAACAAGCTCACAGCCATAGCAACGAGTAAGCAGAGAAATTGCACGATTCTTTGTATGTACAGGATCACTAGAGGCTTTACAGCGGACATCAAGGATCTATACAAGAGTTCCCCGTTTCTGATTCCTTTCACTGTTTCTTTCTTGGCAGAACGTTTTGTGCATACTGACCCTTTTGATTTCCGGGTGGATCGTAAAAGCAAACCACAGCTGACCGATGTTGTGGCGATATGTCATAGCCAACACCCAAACGTTGACTTGCGCACCAAACCAGCTGCGTGAAGTGATCTGAAATGCAATTGTACGCTGACACTACAAATTGACATGGGGTGTGTTGTATGGGTCTTGCAGTATACCTGTGTGCCATTGATCGTCATCCTGGGAGCCAAATTCGTAATGCTTCACATCATCGTGCCAACGCTTCACAACTTCCGATGCTGTAATGACATTGAATGACCCCGAACATCGTGTGTACATATGTAGATGCATACAAGAGTTCGTTGATCACAAACTTGTTTGAGTTCAATACGTTTAATTTGAGCTTTAACGTCAAAAGCACCGGAAACGATAGTAAAATAGCGATGAACGAACCCTGCGGTGCCACAAAGTAGTTGATCTCGAAAGCGAGATTCTCGCCGAGATTTCCTCCTGATCCGGGCGTGTCATACCTCGAACGTCTGTCGCACAGAAACTTGGCCCGTTCCTGCGCTTTTGTGTTCAAATCTGGTGCGAGTGTCAAAGGTGGTGCCCCGTGAAGCTGGCGGTAATGGTTGTGCTCATCCAGAATCTGAAATTTGCTTCTGGAAAATGTTAAGAACGAGAACGAAAAAATGTGGGCGAATTCAACGAATCTAATTTGCCACTGACTGGATTACCCTAAAACGTGGAAAACACACACCTGTTTGCGAAACTGTTGAAGTTCTGACGTTTCGCCGACGTTTGGCAACAGTAAACATGGAGGCTTTGATGTGATCGAACGTCTCGGCGGGGCTGGGAATGTTTTTTCCAGCCATGTTTTGATGTCCGTCGTTTTGTGCGTACTGCCATCACTTTTGCGAATCTCCGTCACAGTCGTTTCCTCAATTGTTTGGATTCAGATATTCGTTTAGAATAGAACTTCTGGCAGAAGCTCAATCACTGTTTTAATTCAATTGCCAAAAAAAATGAATCCCATCTAACAAATGAACCAGTTCAGTGTTGATTACCGTCACTCGATTTCCCACTTGTTCGGTTGTCGTTGTCACAATTGTTTCTTCCTGCAGTTCGAACACGTATCAGCTTACCTACCTCATGGCCACGTCATTCCAATGACAAATGACTAATGCACATATATACTCTGACAATTCTTTTGGGAGAAACTTTTCAAACGCGTTGCCTGATCCGTAAAGCGCATGATGCGTGCACTGGCTATAGCGGTCACGTGACTTCTGTAGCCAGTGCACGCATAATGCGCTTTACGGATCAGGCAACGCGGTTGAAAAGTTTCTCCCAAAAGAATTGCCAGAGTATACGTAGTGAAAGTTACCGTGATTGTTCCTCGTCGGTCCATGTGGGAAGATCACTTTGGAATACCGTAACTCGTCTGCAAACAAGTTTCAAAAGTCTGTATTTCAAGTGCACAATAACAGGTTGTCTGAGGAGATGCGGAATGGAGCAGTTATTGTTTTGACTCGAACTTGCTCAAATTCAACGTAAGGCTACAGTATGTTTCTGAGTCACTCCAAATTGAAATAAAAATAAATCATAGACAAAACTGGTGTATTCCATGCACTTCGCTTTGCACAGTGTTTATTTGGAACACTGTTAGTGGCAGAAAGAAGGGTTGCGATCTCAAAAATGTGCACGCATACCGTACGCCAAGGGTCCACCAAACGCGCGTGGCTTAATTTCATGAGGATACACAAACGGAACCATTTCAAGCCAGAGTTAAATGGCGTATTGCAGTTTGGGCTGAATATTTTACCACATGCATGATGTGACAAACAATGGGTAATTTCTAAATCACACATTCAAAAGAAGACATTCGAGTTCAGTAACTGTAACAGAACAGCTTAACTGTGGACTGCGAATAAAACCATTAACCGCACTGCCATCAGGGGATAAATCCTGCTGAAATAATCACCAAACTATACAGCACCCACATGACGTCAGCCAGCACCTACAGCATGAACGTACAATGACGGGATACATTGAAATCCACCAAGTCGATAGCCCGATAAGAGTTCAATTTCGGCCGGGCGGGAGCACGTTATCGACATATTTCGAGTGGCAATTACCGGGTGGATCGTAATTGCACACAATATACCAGTGTTGATTGTCCTTTGACTGCGCCAATCCGACGCCCAGGCGACGCGTTTCGTGCCACACGAGTTGAGTGAAATGATCTGAAATGATGCGCAATATGGCATTAAAATTAAGAAGTTGACGATTTCATGCATGCTGGATCGCAATGTATACTTGTGCCCGACAGACGACCAGCATGTGGACTGAAAATGTAGTGCCGAATTTCGTCGTACCAGCTCTTGACGATTTCCGACGCTGAAATGTGATATATTTATGGGTTCACAATATTTTTATGCCGTGCATTGGTGAAAAGTTTGAATCCCCATACCTTCTGGTACAACGTACGACCACTCATAGGCGACATTCTCGCCATATGATAGTGTTGGTCGATGGTAGACCTTGCGAACGTCGCGCAAATGCTCGGCCCACTCTTGTGCGTCTCGATTGATGTCCGTGTCGAGTGACAATGCTGGTGCGCTGTGACGTTGACGGTAGTGGTTGTGCGCGGTCAACATCTGAAATCGGATAGGAAACCATGGGTTTATGAAAATGGCTAAAACACAACGAGGTACTGTATAAAGGCAATCTACGCCCGATTTCGGAGGTGGTGCGCTTAAAAAAACAGAAATTCCTCATCCACCATGTTGTATTCTACAACGTGTCACCTTTCCCAAATCGGCAGCCACCTATGAATGTTTCACTAAATCTGTCACCTCCGAAATCGTGTTGACGTAGTGTTGGTACACCTGTTGACGGAATGTTGCGAGTTGCGTTTCGCTATCCTGTGGTCTTTCGACCACGCAGTGCGGCTTCACAGTCGCTTCGTTCGATTGCTGCCTTTGCGTTTGCTCGCATGTCGTGGTCCTGGTCGAACAGTCCACTCTGCCATCACTTCGATGTGTTTCCGTCTCCACCGTTTCCTGAATGACACAGAAAACCGTAACTATATGTATGTACGTATGTATATTGTGCGGTGAAAGGTCCAGATGGGTTGAACCAGCTACCGAAAACTTGTGCAGGATGACAGGTAAAACGAACTGCCCTTCATACCGTAACCGTGATTTTGCCGCCTTCTGTTTTCGTCGTTTTCGTTGTGGTCGTCCTTTCCTGCGTACGGATAAATAGGGATTGTGAGGCCTTACAAAACATTAATGGTGCGTAAATTAAGAACATTGGGGCTTTTAGTCGAAAGTTTATGAAAACAAACAACCTTAATGACACCTCCTTCTTCCTTTGTCGCTATTGTGATCACTTTTGATTCGCCAGATTGCGCCATGCCACATCGGTTGAAAATTTGTAATGCAAAAAATTTTTGGATGCACTCTTTTGGTTTTGTTTTGAATTTAACACAAGGACCGATATTTTTTCAACGAAAAGCTGAGCTGCATTTTCGAACACTACATATGTACATACAGTACATGTATGTATGATACGATTTTTTCGTGTTTTGACTATTAGGCGAAAGCGGTATATTTGAAACGGCTTTGTTTTTCGATTTATAAATCAGCCCTGTTATGAGACTCCATTTGATTCAGCATCGTACTGTGGCAGAATTGAAGTTCAAAGTCAGATCAGTTTTGGATTTTATACCAAACTTAAGTTGATGCACACAAAGCCATTGAATCCAGAATGTCCAGCCACAGCGGTCCATTGAATGGTAAACAGGAATTCATTACAGATGTTTCAAGCACACACAGATGTCTATAATTCAGTGGTCAAACAAAGATTTGGACGAAAAACAGCAAATGATCAAGAATCCATGCATCTAGTGAATCACAGGTGAAATCGAAAGAACCATAATAATTGCAAACAATCTGGCAAAATACGACGACGAATTAGACGATAATCGGCAAAAATGTCGCACTGTATGATTTCAAACATGTATCTGAGTCCGATTATTCATTTTGCGGGCAGCACATTCTGCGCGAACTGTTGCAGCACGTTGCCGGGCGGGTCGTAGTTGCACACGACGTAGTACTTGTGGTCGGGCGATCGCGCCAGACCGACACCGAGACGCTCGCTCTCGCGCCAAACGACTTGCGTGAAATGACCTGCAACAATGAATTAAAAAGAAAAATAATTATAGGTAAAAAATTGGAAAAATAAAATCCAATTGGTCAATACTGTATACTGTATGTACCTGTGCCCGGCTGATAATCAGCGCGCGGACCGAACTTGTACATCTGGATCTCGTCGTACCAGCTCTTCACGGCGTCCGCGCCTGAAAAAGCACACGATTTTAGGTGTTTCTCAATTTGTTAAAAAGAGAAAACTAATTTTAATTGAAAGAATTTTAAAAACCTTCAATTCCGGCCGAGTTCATCGCGTAGAATATGTTTTCGCCGTATTTCTGACTGGCTTTCGGTCGATGTTCGAATTTGTCGCTGTCGCGCAAATGGTCGGCCCATTCCTGCGAGAAGGCGTTCAGATCGGGATCGAGACACAACGCCGATGCGCCGTGACGTTGACGGTACTGGTTGTGCGCCATTAGAATCTGAAGATTTGGATAAATTTGAATTCAAACATTCTCGTGCTCTTTTGGGATAATTCTGTTGTTGTATACGCATATATGTCCGCTTTTTGCGTGTTTGGCTCAGCTGGTGGAAAACAGGGTGACGTGCAGTGGATATTGTGGCATTAGTATGTACATATGTACATGTACTTAGGAAACATTTCGAAATGAACGTGAAGAAATGAATACAGGATTGCTGCAATACATTTTGGATAGTGCGACGGCCCGTTTGGAAGAAAGCGCACACCCTGTTGCGCACATGCGTAGACTACATATGTACATTAGAATAAGCCGTTTTTGTGGTCGTTGGTCATTGTTCTAATTTTCGTTCTCAAAAATCAGAAATATCCTGAAATCTGTGTACCTGTTTGCGAAACACATTGACTTCGGGCGTTTTGTTCGGTTCGGATTCAGCAATGGGCGGGAAGACGCCATCCCTGAAAACACGGTTGCTACTGTCACCACCAGCACCAGCGGCGGGTTGGTTAGGATTTGGCAGTGCACCATACGTCGCCTTGCGGGTCACGGTCTTGGTCGATCGCTGAACGCTGCCGTCGCTCTTGCGCGTCTCGGTCACTATCGTTTCCTGAAACATCAAGGGGAATGCGATGGGTTTCCCGTTCCAAACTAGGAAAACAGAGCTATTGCTCAAAAAGTAAACAATGGAGTAAATGGCCCCTATATTACCGTAATCGTGTCGCCCTCCTTTTTCGTGGTTGTGGTCACGGTGGTTTCTTGCGAATGCGCCATGTTTCTGCCGAGCTTCGCTCTGGTACAATATTGGGAAATATGATGACAAAAACCAACCTGTCTGACTATTTGGAATATAGTACTTTTTCAGCTAACAATATCAAATGAATGAGTGACGAGAAAAGTGTGACACGTGGGATTTTTATGGTTGTTTGCGTGTTGGGACAGTAACAGCAACTTTGTTGAGTGATTCAAAAAATAAATAATACCGTACCTACACGTGATTTGATAAGCTTTACGACTTTGCGTCAAACAGTTACATACACATTCTTGTATACATGATCTGAGACTCTTGCTTTCCGATTATCCTATAACACACCTTGACACCGAATACTCACCTGAGCCATGACCAGAAACACATGACTGGTCTTGTTTAGATTATATTGTTTGTTGTTGTCTCTTTGTATAGTTTAGTTTTTTTCAAGCATCCATGGAAATGATGTCCGCTTGCCAACGGAGAAGAATCACGATTTTGTGACCTTGCGTGGGGCAATACGCGAAATGTTGACGATAAACCTTTGATTTTTGCTCTTCCACAAGCCTATTGTGCCGTTTTGACTGAATCATCTGTTTTGATGGCACATTTTGTTCCTAGGTATGTAGATCGTATACATTACCTGGTATGTGCATAACGTAATCGTAGGCCAAGCGTAACATGCACATGAACGTAATGTACAGTACATCTGCTCAAATCTTGTATGCTCTCTGTCATAATGTTTAGCTGTACACCCATGTGTACCGGCAGTTCGGCACGGTACTATAATGATCATGCGCTTTTTCAACGAAAAACATCGGCAACTATTCGCATGCCGTTCACGTTTGATCGCGTCAGACAAAAAGCAGAACATCTTACTTTTACTTGTGTGCGGAGGCATCATGAAAACCATTGCAAAACAGAGCATGGCGCTTGGCGCATTGTGCGTTGGCTCTGTGGGAACGAAACCAACCAAGTGCTGTGCAGGCAGGCGACCGACGGTAGCGTCTTATACTTCATGTATTGCTGCGCATGTAATAACAAACAATAAACTACGCCGTTTGGCAACAAATCCGGTTGGACGAACAACAGCAACTAAGCTTTACCACTTTTAAAATTACCCGCTTAATTTCTTGGTGTATGTAAGCACCCTTCAACTGCGTGTTCATGTGAACTAAAGTAAAAGAGGGTATCAATCTTGTTCATTGGCTTCGCAAAATGGTTCATTGTTTTGAGCAGTGGTGCAATTGTTCACAAAAATCGTACAAGTACCGATAGATACATACATATATCTACTGAACGTAAAACGAGTACTCACACAGCGGACCATGGGGGCACCTCGTTCAAAAAGTGCCCTCTGGCGACCAGTATGTGAAGTATGTATGTAATATTGCAGTCGCATTTCGAACAACAAATGACATTTTAAAGTGGTCCAGGGCACCAGGGCTGGGACGCAAAAAAGACTAATGCATCGTAAAAGTGCGTTCTGACATGAAGCACATTGTGAATTAGTGACAACAAACAGGCCGCTCATTTGTGACCATCACCTTCGTAATCTATCAATGTTCGTTCCAGTATAGTTCAAATGAAATGTGATGAACTAATGGGTGTACATGTTGGGCTGGTTGTAATGCAGCGAATTCTGCGGTGAAGTTATACCCTTGATGCAGCCACGCATTTTCCTCCGCATCTCAGCTTGTTTCAGAACGTTCGTTCATTTGTTACGAGTGCATTTTTCAAGTTCACTGCACAGTTCACTGCTTTTGCTTCACTGCATCGCCATAAGGTATCGCAGTGACTGAATTTTGAGGCTATTATACGCACACATCTGCCCTTTTTGTAATAGTTGGTCGGTTGTTTGGTTGGCTTTCGGTTGTATACATTTCTGACCGCTGGCACACCCTGGCTCCTTGGCCGGCATTTTGTTTATTTGATAAAATGGCCCGATTTCCCGGTTACAACGTAAAGAACGTCAATTAGTCAGTTGGCAAAGCACACCACCGGGATCTATGCAATTCGGTATCAGCTCTCATGTCCGTTCCCGATCCTTGTGGCAGCTCGCCGCATGGACTAATTCAATTACAAATATTTTGACGTTGCTTGCTTGCTGCGGTGTAAAGCGAGCAAAGTGGGTTCATGTTGCACACAACATACAAATTGGCTTTATGTATATGTCAGCGCACAATCATGGACAGCAGCTAATCAGTTCATATTCATGGATTGCGACAGTCCTGGCCTGTGTGGACCCATTTTCGTTTTTCACAACAAGACTACGCACATTACAGGGCATAATACGTTTGTTGGCCCATTCTATTTATCGCACGCGGCATTCATCTGCATTTTTTCACAAACCCCGCTGAACGGCAATAATATTAATGTTTTGTTTATGTAGCTGCTTTACGATCAAGCTGTTGTGTAAACGGGTTATGTACACCACACACCAGTTGGTTGGTGAGATAAGAACCGGCACATTGTCCCAATAGAAATCGAGTAGCATCACATGGTGTACAGATGAAACGCTTTGAAATAAATGTTGTGAAGTATGCTGCGATCTGCAGGATACGTGGTTCACCTGGAGTGGCTTGTAATTGTTAAACTACATATCCTGTTTCATGTAATCAATTTTCTATTGTGAATTCCTGCTTCACTCCATACATTTCACTACATGTACCTCACTCCTTTGAATACGATTACACTTCTGTTCGTAACAACACGCAAGCCAGCATGACTCATGCATTGCTCTTATCAAAGGTTGAGATAAAGGCCTTTGCTATTTATATGTTCATTGCTGATGTTACTGCTCCCATTGCAGTAAACAATTGAAGCGAAAGTTTTCCCCTGGGCCACCCTCCACCGCACGCAAGCGAAGTGCAGTGGCGCATTAAAATTGTAAAATTGATATTTTATTGTCACACGTGCCCGATGTTCCGAGAGGGCTTTGTAGATGACATCAAAAATTTACATGGGCGGTGTTGTCTAATACTTTCATTTATAAGTAGCCCAAGGTCTTAGTCTTAAATTGAGGCAATTTAAAATGCAATGGAATTGGATATGGAATTGCGGGTTTGAGTCCGTAAAATATGCGGTTTATTTCCGTTTCACGCTGCCAGAATTCTACTCCAATTTTGTTGTTGGTCGGCATGTTGTCTTGAACATCTGGGGTGTGAAACCCATAAAACAGACGATTGGCGTAAATTCATTGTTGCTGCAATTACAATACCCTGATTAAAAATGAAACATTACACTCGAGGGTGCAGACATGCCACCGAGGAAGCGAAATTCAAGTGCAACAATTACCCAAGTGTCACATCCTCTTTTGTCGTGAACCGATCGCCGTGCTAAAGTCGCACATTCTTCTGACCGACGTGGAGCAATAAATGGATTGAGCATATGTTTGTGCGTTTGTGCGTCGGTGTTAGCTTTTTCTACCATTTTTGATTCCTGGATTCTTTTGCGATATGCAAAGTGCTTTTACTGTGAAAAATTGGTCAGTTGTCCAGCTCTTGTTCAAGAAGCCTCACGGATGCGTTCTCGCAAACTGTGAGTATAGAACAAAGCCTATGTGCTAGTTTGAGAAGACCTCACATTTACAGCCCATTTTAGAAGTTGTTTGGTTGATCGTCAAAAGTGTGAATGCAACCGTTATGCAAGGTTGTCGCAATCTTATGTCTGTCTGTTCCCTCCCAGACAACCCCATCATCACAATGGCGCCGTTCGAGCCCTCGTTATCTGTCTGCTTTAGGCAAAATAATGTTCGCACAGTAATGTCCGGAACTGGGACGATATGGAATCAGTTTATGCCAGTTTATTTGTTGGTTCAACCTAAACCACCGACTTCCGGACAATAATGTGGGACGTTCACCTGAGTTGAGCTTTCATGCTAAAACTCACTGACTTTATTCAGCCACCAGTGACCCTCAGACCTCATTGGTTTTCTAATAAGGAAGCAACGTTCAGAAATATTGACGGTGTTTTCAGATGTGAGGTTTTATTGAGGTTGTACCCACTGAGGGTCTATTGCTGAAATCTGATGCTTTTCGCCAACAATTATTCTGCCTTGCATCAGTCCACCACAACTGTCCCCAAATATAAATCACTGTAACGAACTCTGATCTCCATAAAACGATGCGGCTTTACAATGCGGCATAATCCTTGTGCACATCGCGATTTGCTTACACGCGCCACGTACAGTATGTATAGCCTCAATGGAGGTACAGCGTGGCTCAAATATTTTTTAAACACTGACTAGGCAAGGATACTGGGGAGAAAAAGTTTTGATCCACCCCATGCATCAATAAAACGCCTCCACAGGCTTTTCCCAAATAAAACAAATAAGGTTACGGTTCACCACAAGCATAACGTCAACACAACAACATTCTAGCCCAACCACCACGCTGTATTGGCATTGGAATGTCAAAAAATATTTGCTTTCATTTCTTGTTTTGTCTGCAGAACACTGAATTGCATAAATATTGAGTTGTATTCAATATCCGTGTAGTATGCAAATCAATGTTTTCCGCGGACAAGGAATGCTTCTGTTTAGATTCTGCTACAGCCGTAAAGCCTGTATTGTGCTAACAAAGTGCAGTAGACAAGACACTTGAGTAAGACACTAAACCACAATGGAGCCAAGTTGTTGTTGATTCTTGATGTCCAAGCTTCAATCGGATTTCAGTTCCAGTTCTGTGTACCACCGGAACCGAAATTATTGAACCACACCAATCCCCTTGTGCGTTGTGCCGTAGAACGCAGACTGATCAGTCCGATCCAATTGTCTATCATTCACGTTTGATATTCTCTTTTTATGTTCTCTTCCTAACCCATCATATCCCATCTGTTCGTGATGACATAACTGACACCGCGGGACGCCTGTTTCTTTCTTTCTTCTTGTGTTCGTGTCGGTAGCTTCTGTTTAACGGACAGACATGGTGTGCTCTCTGATCTGATCTCAATCACGCCAATCTTGCAGTGCATTGTATGTAGGCCTAATTGAACCCCTGGTGAGAGAGATTGCAACTGTGCCCATATGTAGTCATGTAGAGTTTTGTTTCAGCAATCTTTTCCCGCGCTTTACATGATTTACTGGAGCTCACGTAACGACTTTGTATTTTTCCGACAATTAATATCGTAATTTTCTTGAAACTAATTTTCTACGCAATCTGATAGAGATTGGACGCATCTTGCTAACCCTGGACATGTTTTGATGTTCCGATCGCAGTATTGTCCGGATTACACGAGCTGATTTATTTGATATCTGACCACCAAAGTGTTTCCTTGATTTTCAGTCACCCATAACATCTATTTGTCTATTCGCATATGTCAAATACACACAAAGGATCATGACGGCAACACTGCCCCGCACCAAATGCGATGGTTTGGCTTCGTTTCCCGATTGTGGAGAATTACACCACACCATGAACGATGGTCACGGTTCAATGGCTGTGTTGAGAACTTGGCGGTCCACTTGTTTACAACGTTAGTTGTCGGCTTGATTGGGTGGGTTTCAGCTTTTACTTCTTTGGTTCTTTCTGTAGGTCAGAAAAAACTGTGCGTGCTATTGTTTGTTGGTTCGCTGTATAATGTAGGTGGTACATATGTATATGTAGGTAGCTGTAGTTCAGAAAGATTTTCGCATTTGAATATTCATAGAGCGATCTGTTTTTTATATTCATTTGACTGATCGCTGTGTATTCAGTTGGTGCTTTGTGCGCACATTGGCACAGTTATTTTTTGAAGCGCGTGAGACCCGAACGTGCAGCAAGCTCGGAATGCAAAGCAGTTGTGCACCATCTCTGCGTTGTTGTTGGAAAAAGTGCTCCCTAATAATAAAGCAGGTGAATCACCATACACAATCTTGAAGTTAGTGGTTAGCCCCTGTAATAGCAGGAATGTTGTTTGGGTGGTCGAAAAGTTCTATCTATCAGCACGATATTTAGTTCCCTCCGCACCGCATGAAATGTTATTTTGACCCAGCCAAAAATTGTGCTATAAGGTGCGATAACGGTTCAGATGTGGAGAAAGTGTGTAACCTTATGCGTAAGCTTGATGATTAAACCGTGATGATAGCACAAACACTTAGTCACTCACCTGTTGCATACGTGCATCGTAAACACAGTTTCATTGCTTCATTTTGTGGTTATGTGTGCAGCTTTTCTGCCCATTTTACTCTGATTTCGAGAACCTGCTTCATGAGGCCATATCAGAATAAAGTATGAACTCTCCAAGTGTTCAAGTTAAAATTTTCGATCGCTTGTGAAACATCGTCTAGCAAGACCTGCCATAAAGTTTTTTCTGCACTCCTTCAGAAGCCATGGACAGCACGACGCTTGTGTTGGATGCACAAATGCCCGACAACAGCCGTACTCGCAATGGATTCTCACTGCCGGACACAAATATTTATTCGAACGCCTTGTTCAATCAGGCGAATTCCTTGAATCAGGCACAGAAATTGCACAACATCGACGAAGACTGCATCTACAATGTGCCGAAAGCGCCGAATCAGAATGATGATGTTTCATGTGACAAAGGATTCAGCAGACTTGAACGCCAACCGTGGTACTTTGGTCGGATCAGTCGAATCAAGTCGGAATCAGCATTGAAGAAGAAGGGTGATTTTCTGGTGAGTGTGGCATGAAATTATTTTCTGATAAACTTTCAGGGATTCCGTATTCTTTTAAAATTGATAATAAGCTACGCTCTCTCTGAGGAGGCATCAATGGTTAGATATACATGTCCATCAACATTCCACAGCTGCACTCATTGTGGTGCATTAACACTGACGATGGCCATTTGTGTCGTTGGTCCTCAAAAAAAACAGGCGTATGGATACAATGCTCTTGATGGGTGATAGTACAGCACTAAGAAAAACTTAACACAATTTTTTTACCAGGTTCGTGCGAGCATCTCCAACATCGGCGAGTGCGTGTTGACCGTGCACGACGGAGATCGACGGCTGCATTTTCAAATCAATCGCACAATCGACTCGTCACTGAACTGCAAATCGATCAACAACAACAACAATAATAATAATAATCGGCTCACCCTGTACCATTTCGAGGAGGAGCAATTCGGCTGCGTGGTCGATCTGATTGATTTCTATCGCGAACATCGCAAACCGATCACCGTTGCGTCGAAGTGCATTATCGTACAGGGTGTGTCGAAAGTGGACGTATCACCCAGGTCGAGTCTCGGCGCAGAGATCGAAGCCAGTTATGCGCTGGTGGGGCACGCGCTGAACCGAGTGCGAGCACGAAATGCACCAGTGCCACCGCCGAAACGTTAGTTGCTTTTCAGGATTTGAATGCTTTATACATACATTTTCTCATGCCGTGGACACCAAGACTTCTCGTTCAGTGAATATGTCTGTTTATGGCTTTGGGAGTAAAATCGCTTTGAACTAAGACTAAGCACAGTTCGCTCAGATGATCAACGTGAGAATTTAGTCTGGCTCGAGCAGTGCGCCTATATTTCAGGCTATGCCACCAGTGCTCATAAACAGAGGGTGACATGCTCCAACCATATAGGGAACTAGATTTTTTTGTGTCATGTTCAATGCCACACAAATTGCAGCATCCGTCAAATCAGCCCTACGCCCGTCTCCTCCCAGTCGACCACTGCCGCAACTACCAACCGTACCCCACAACCACAACGCGACAATGTCCCCATTGGAACGACGTGTCTTGTTGAGTCAGGCAAAGAAACAATTGGCGTTGACCAGACGATACGGCAGTGAATCACATCTGCGACTGACGGGACTCTATGATGATTTGAATACATTGGTGGATAAAGGTAACGGTACTGTACTTTTGGGACACCCTGTGTGCGACCACCCGTTGATTTCGCGAAAATTTCGCGAAAAAGTCTTCGTTCTTCAGAAACGAACGAGTGCAGTGGTGAAAGTGCTGAAGAAGTGGAGCAACATGATGTGAGTCCATTCTTTCATCACTGACTGGCTTGCTGATGTTTTACATCTCAACGTTTGTCAATCTGATGTCTTCTTTGCGTTTCCAGTACTGCGACATCGACTACTCCGACATGGCGGATGGTGGTTGTGATCGGATCGCACCGATTATCGACGATCACCGATCAATACTGATCACCAATACCAATCAACAATCAACCAATTCAACCAATCAATCGATATCCACGCCACCGCCACCCCCATTACCCGATCGACCACTCGATCGCGACAGTGCGTGTGTGATGGACATGCCCATTTACGATCGATTGGGGACGGACAGCTATGGAGCCGTGGTGAATAGGTGCGTTGAATTCATATTCACTTTTAGAGCATTTGAATCCATTTCAGATTGAAACTAAAAACCTGAACATGATTTCAGGTCAACCAAGCCAGAGCCATTAACTGCGAGCGTTCTGCCATCACGTCTGCATCCATACAAGGCGAATCAATCGATCATTCAAACGCCGCTCAATCAAATCGAATTGAATTGGGTCAAGAGTGAATTGCTCAACAATCCGCCCACACTGATCGCATCGGTGAGCTCTTTGAGTATTCTAGCACTGGACTTCTCATATTGAGCGAATGAAACATCGGCCGCTTTGCAGATGATCACGAAAGAAGACTGTCGGCTGATGGGCGTGTGCGAATCCACTAGTGGCACGTTTGAGGACATTTTCACGCCAAAGGGAGTCAACTTGAGGAACGATGTACTCGAAAGGTCAGTGCAAGAAACTTTTATTGTGCGTGGTCGTGCTTAAACAAGATCCATCTGACGACTGTGAACATCACACATTTCAATAAGCGACTCAGAAAAATGGGAAAGTTGCATTCGTAAAAAAGCAGGCAGGAGCCAGATTTGTTGTTATGTCATAGTCTCATGTCTCATAGTGTATGAAGTCATGCTGTACCAAACAGAGTGCCTTTTTTAAATTTAATCCGGGTAATTGTGTTAACTTTCCAGAAGTGCATGCATCCAAAACATCGTATCGTCAACGGTGCTGATGACCAAAGAGCCCGCTCAGTGCAGTCGTCTGATCGAAGTCTGGCTGCAAGTGACCAAAGTGTTGTTGTTTGGCGACCGGAACGCGTTCGGATTTGTGAACGTGCTGAAGGCGATATGTTCGGTGCAGGTATGGGAATGGGCGGAATGGTTGAAATCTCCTTTTGAGTTTATGTAGTCTAAGTTGAGATTCTGTGGTGTTTGAGCCACCCGGATCACGCCCATTTGCAATTCTGATGTGCTGCCATGAACTGACGCATTCCTTCACCAAGCCTGATCTGCAGATTGCTTGTTCGATCTATGTATCCAATGCATAATCTTAGTTCATCTGCAGGTACAACAACGTCTCAGCACCCACCAAGCTCACATCGACCCTTCCATCTACGACGAGTTCAAGTCGCGTCTCAAGCCCACATATCACAAACTGGCGCATCCCGAGGCCTCCGACCAATCACTGATCAATTATCGATTGCCGAATATTCTGCCTATGATCCAGCTAATCAACGAGTCCGCCCATTCTAGTCACGTGATCACCGACGCGTTCGCTGATTGGCCGAAGCGTTTGAATCCACTGATCGACGCGCTCCTATTGGCCAGACGATGGCTGCAGACTCCGCCCACCTGTGGTGGACACGCGCTGAGCGCTGCCGGCGGTCGAAATGGGGATCAGGCGTTACTCTTGGAATCCACTGAACGCTGTAATTGGGCGCTTTATGGCAAATTTACGGAGATTTTGTCATTGAAACAACGATGTGATATGATCAGAGCAATACTGGACAAGCAGTGAACGGAGTTTAATAAAATCGCGCTGCTCTATTTTTCGTGCCAAATGTTCCTTATTGGGCCGGATTGTACAAATATTAAGAGTTGCTTTGCTTGTGTCAATAAATGATAATAAAAAACTGGTGGTTGAGTCCACAAAAGCACTCGGCATTGTATCGCAACTTTCAGAAGTACAGTACATGTACCGTATATGTATGTGTACCTGTACGAAGGTGAAGCGATAAAGGGCCTACTTGCCTCGCGGGATCAAAGTTGACAGCAAATTCATTTTTGCAATGCTTCCTTGGCCCAACATATGTAGTTTTTGACTAGCATGGACATATTGAACTTGATCATCGCCATTCCACTAATCACTGTCAACCATCTCATACTGATTGCACAATGCCATTATCCTAACTATCCTGATTGGTCTGATTACTACTTTTACTACTACCCTGATTACGACCAACAAGAAAATCGATATAGACCGCAAAATAGATACGATAAACCTGAGCAGGAATTTGTCGATAAAACGCCAGATCTGACCACCTTTCGAAGACAGGTTTTTGTAAAGGTTTATATTCATCGTTTCAACTGAAATTCACAGCCGTTTGGTGGGCATAAACTTATACCTGAATTGGAATTTGCAGTTATTGCACTATCACAACGAGTACCGAGTCAAGAATCATGGTATGCCACCGTTGATACTGGACAGTGGACTGAATGCACTGGCACAGAATTGGGCTGAACAGTTGATTCGTGAAGGTGGCATCCGACATCGACAACCGAATGATTATGGAGAAAATATCTGGATGCTGACGGGCACAATTCCAAGTGGAATAAACGGTGAGAATATACGCACCAACGAACGAGAAATAAACGAAAAATGCTCGATTTTATTTTGAGAATACCAGTTTTAATCAATCTTGTTCAATCAGGACTGATGCCGGTCGAGGGCTGGTACAGTGAAATCCAATTTTATTACTTTGGGCCACCACAAACTGGATTTTCGTTCAAAACCGGTGTGTACGCTGATTACGATTAGCATTTGCTTGGAGTGTTGTTTACGAATGACCTCTGCAATTACAAATGTAAGAGTGGTTCAATGATTCAGGTCATTTCACGCAACTTGTGTGGCGCAACACGCGTCGTTTAGGTTGTGGCATGGCACGAAACATCGGCCAACTGCGCTGGTCAATCTCGATGTACATTGTCGTGTGCAACTACAGTCCGTACGGAAACGTGATCGGCCGATTTGAAGCAAACGTGAATGCACCAGTGCAAAGTTTTGAACGTTTTCAACCAACGGAATACGACGCAGCCATTCGCAGCCATGCGTCAGCGAACAACAAGAACAACAATTTATTATCCCCGCTATCAAGAATGGGTGAAAACTTCTTTGCAATGGTGATACTCAGTGTGACACTCCAACTTCTGTCTTGATTGCGATCAAACCGTGATTATACCTGCCTGGTGACCAGCGATACGGTGTCACCCCACAATTGCGAAAACAACGCCAAACTTCCAGAAAACAAATCGAAAATGAACAAATCATATTCCACTGCTTTCTTGGCCCAAACTTACCAAAAAAACCCAACAATTTACTGGTAATGGCGACTTTGCCCTTCATCATCACCATCCTTCTTATCACTGAACCTTTTATGCCGATGGTAGAATGTGAGCACGAATACAATAATTACCGACAGATTTGGCACGAACAATCAGAACCGATCGACCAAACCCCTGATCTGGCGACAATCCGACAACAGGTGTGTGTGTGTGTTAGAATTTATTTTTTTTTAAATTTTTTTAATTGCTCCAATCTGAAAATACAGTTGTTGCACTACCATAACGAGTATCGAGTCAAGAATCATGGCGTTCCGCCACTCATATTGGACGATCGACTGAATGCACTTGCACAGGATTGGGCTGAACACCTGCTGCTGCGCAAGGGCGGTCAAATCAGCCATCGATTTCCGAACGATTACGGAGAGAATATCTGGAAGCTGACGGGCACAATTCCTACTGGAATCAACGGTGAGATATAGACCATGTTTCTGAATCCTGGCATTTGATCCATTGACTTCGTTGAAAATGTCGTATTCCAGGTTTCATGGTCGTTTATGGCTGGTACAGTGAGATCGACCGTTACTATTTCGGACCACCACAGATGGGATTCCATATAACAACATGTGAGCTGCTGCGCTCAAAATTTTTCTGTAAATTCAGTGTTCACACAATTCACATATACATAATCCATGATTCAGGTCATTTCACGCAACTGGTGTGGCGCAACACGCTTCGTCTGGGTTGCGGCATGGCACGAAAACTGGGACAACGATCGTGGTCAATGAACATCGTTGTGTGCAACTACGATCCATACGGGAACGTGAACGGACTGTTCGAATGGAACGTGAATCGACCATTTGAAAACTATGAAAGTCTCGATTTGAAAGAATACCATCCAGCGGCGGTCAACAGCTACCATGCGTCGACAAATAGCCACGATGAAGAATCATTACAGCTGTCAATAACGAGTGGAAACTTGTATCAAGTGTCAAATGCACATAGTGATATCTTTCATTTTGATCACGGAAATAAGCCCATCATAAGTGCTTTCCTGCTTTGTTGCTACTGGTACCGCGTCCATCTTGGTTGAGGAGATAAAATCGAGCTCACTGAGAAAAGAGCCGCTTCCAATTGCGATTGCCGGCACAAAATGTTTCATTTTTCCAATTGCTTCTTTGACCAAAAACAATTTACTAACATGATTGCTTTACTCTTCATCATCACTATTCTGCTAACCACTGACAAAAATCACTTCATTCCAATGGTGAAATGCCAGTACCAGTTCAATAATTACCAACAGAATTGGCAACAACCAGAACTTTCTGCCGACCAAATTCCTGATCTGGCGACAATCCGACAGCAGGTACTGCTTGCAATTTATATGAATATTTTTTATATTTAGGCACAGTAGGATATCCTGTACGAGTTACAGCTATTGTACTACCATAACGAGTACCGAGTGAAGAATCACGGTGTGCCTTCCCTGACAATGGACGGTGGACTGAATGCACTGGCGCAGAATTGGGCTGAACAACTGATTCGTGAAGGTGGCGTCAGGCATCGAATGCCTAATGAATACGGAGAAAATATCTACATGGGGGCGATACAAGATAAAATTAATGGTGAGTTGAGAGACAAAATAAATTTAAAAAAATTAGCAAGAATCGATTGTTTCTTAATTTGTTCAGCACGAACTCCAGTTGAAGGCTGGTACAACGAAATCAAACAGTACAATTTTGGGTCTGAATTCTGGTCGCCAGGGACAGGTGAGGAGCCTTCAGCTCAATCGGCATATTGTGTTTTTGTGAGTTTCGATCGTTCGAATTTGCACGCCCCTCACCTCATCAGGTCATTTCACACAAATTGTGTGGCGCAGCACCGTTCGTCTGGGCTGTGGCCTGGCCCGGTCATCGTCGCAGTATGTCGTCGTATGCAACTACGATCCACGCGGAAATGTGCGCGGACAATTCAAATCAAACGTCAATCCACCACAACAAAGTTTCGAGAGTTTCAATCCTAAACAACCTGCTCCACAACAACCCCAACAAGTGACCCAACAGCCTCCACCACCCGAAGAAACGCCGTACCCTGAATGGAATCCTGAAGAAATGCCATCTTACAATGAAAATCACCACGAATGGAAGTTCCCATACATTCCGGAACTGTCGCAAACACCGTACCCCAATCTAGCGCCTGACAAACCATGTGAGTAATTTGGGGATTATTCGTGCGAAAATTATAAACATTCTGACCACAATGATTTTTCTTTACTGACGCAGACAATAAGCCACCGCCAAACGAAGGACACCTGCTAAAGGGAGCGACTCCATTTCAAAGAAGATCCGCCCGTGAGCTGATTCTGATGGCCATGATTCTGGTTGCTTACTGAAAGATAGATAATTATTAAATAATGCAATGACAATTTTGAATTGACTGGTGTCATTATCACAAGTGGACAAGTATAACTCCAGCTTTAATATCAATCGCTGAGAATAAAATGAAAACAATAGTATACAAATAGAGCATGCTGATGTAGACGAATGAACCAAAGTGCTAATTTATCATCTCACTTTTTGCCACACACATTAAATGAATACAATCTGAAATTACCCATAGCTAGGCGGCGGGTAAAGCGCCGGAATGTCAACAATAACAAGGTAGTAAAGCTTTCAAGTTTGTACACAGCAACATATAAGCATACACAGCAAATTTTCCACCAATGACTCCCCTATGAGTTGAGGTTGACTGTCGACTTGGTTGATTCTTTATCATAACAAATCATCCCATTTAATGTCACACCCCACATGGAAACTCTTCTTTCTCTTCATTTGTCATTTGACTATAAACAACAGCTGGCAGGTTGGCGTAATACGTCAAGTTCAGTTCTGGCGAGTCCCAGAATTGCGATCTGAGCCCGGGTGGCTGGTTTCGTTGTTCAATGACTGACAGTTGACAGAAGAACGTCGCTGGCTCGTAGTCGAGGTAGACCTTGTGCGCAAACAGGTGGGGTGCTCTGATTAGGCGAGGTAGATCGCGAACACCTGTGGAATGTGTGGTGCTTAGATGTTGCTGGTAGAAACAGGTTGTTGTTGTTAAGTTGTCAGATGTTTCATCGAGCATACACTTATCGCACTTGACACCAAAGCAAGAACTGATCATAATGGTACTCATGTACCAAAAAGCTTTTGTCCTTTTTTCATAAGGGCAATATCAACGAACCGAATACGCATCCGTACCGGACAATCTTCCCGCCACACTTTGCCCGATTCCAGACATCATACCGCGAGATCCACGGTTTTGAGATGCCCCTGAATTAAGAAGGCAATCCATTGTCTTTACCTTGGTCAATCATGCGTGCAGAAAAATCGATGTCCCAAAAGTGACACACCGTCGTTTCCAGTACCCCTTGCATCTCAGCGCGTCCGGGTACGCGCCAGGTGCACTCCAATCCGAATGGATCAACGTCGGGAAATATAGTTCGTCGGGCACAAATGTTTCATTCACCCAAATGTAATAATCACGCGCCACTCGACTGGTGAATAGGTAGTCGACGAAATCGTGCGTCAGCGAGTTGGCGTAGCTGCCTAAAAATCATCATTTATTGGTGATGTTTCAGACAAAGCAGCGAAAAAGGCACATACAGACTCAAATATTGTGCCTACTACGGGTGGAATTTTCGAAACGGTGTAAAGGTCAGTTGGGCGTAAAGGTCGGTGTAAAGTTCGGTCGAAAGCTCGGTCGGCGTAGCTCGGTGTAAACGTCAAACATTGCCTGTTATTAACGTGAAATGTTTCAAGTTTACACCGAGGTCTATCACACAGAGCTGTCGACCGAGCTTTCCACCGACCTTTACACCCAACTGACCTTTACACCGTTTCGAAAATATCACCCTACGTATGCTGTATGGACCATTATTTACCTTTTGTAGCAGTTAGTCCATGTGGAGGCATCCTGATGTGTGTCAGATTACTGATCCAATAGCCGTTACGGACGCGTTCGCGATACAAAGTGCGCCATTTCGCAGGGATCTTATCTGGACAGCTGCCGGGCACGAAATAATTGGGATGCATCCAACGTTGTTTCTGCAGAAAAATAGCTGGAAGTTGATGGCGGGGACGTTTCAATAAATACAGTAAAACTAAAGTTCACTTTAGGTCAGTTTGTGACCCCGGTGCACTTTCTATAGTTTGAAAACAACCTGAAACATCACTCAGAGGGCCTGTTGTTTTTCTTCACCTCCAAATTGTCGACCAGACTCGAATCCTGTGTGTTCCGCAACTGTTTCAGTATTTGCACCATTTCCGCGATCGACTTAAGTGGGACATCGTTGCCACTCAGTATCTGCACATATCGCCAGTCGAACGGACGGAGGGTCTGAAGCAAGTAGACGGCCATTTGAAACCTAAAAAGTTGAAGCTTGCGAGCATCGCCAACCTCCAAACATCCCATAATCGCCCGCAGTATCGAGTAGTGTCCCCAATAAATTTCATGTCGTTGTTTCGGTGTCACAATATTATCGTGGCACTTAGTCAAACTCGACAGCACCAATTTGGTGACTGCATCTGCCACCTTATCGTCGACGACAATGCAATAAATATTGCTTGGATGGTAAATAGTGGCCAAAAGTCGCGCCCACTGCTCAAGGTGTTGGTCCACAACAACCGTGAATGCCAGCGGATAATCATTGTCATCGTCATTTGAAGTCGATGATCGTAAATTCGCGTTCAATTCCGGCAAAACAGCGCAGTTTTCGGCCATTTCTATCCAAAGCAGATCGGTGATTTTCGTCCGATACAGCCATTCGGCGGCGTGCGTGAAGTTGAGCGGAGGAGTGCTGGTGGCGTTGAACAATGCTGCACACCCAAATGGAATTGAACCGGCGATTAGGGACGTCGAGAGATTGTATCTCGGCTCATAATTTGGGCCTGGTTTAGATTGGGATTCAATTCCAAAGCTTCTATTGTCGTCGTTTTCAACGAGATGACCAGCCGCAGTCATGACATCGGGCTGATTGGTGATAAAGGGTGAAATGTTGATGAAGGCAAACGCAGTCACGATTACAGATACGATTGCAATGCGGACTACGTGGATTCTCATATCGTTTGTTTTTATTTTACTTTTTTCAACCCATTATTGACAGAAAAAATTAAACGCAATTTGTGTCTGCAATTTGTCTGATTTAAACAATGAATAAACTTAGATTATATGTAGGTGTTACAATGATATTGGATTGTGTACAACAATAGTATAATCTGCTGGGCAGGTTCGTATTTTCGCATGTGTTGAGTTTGATTTTATATGTTGCAACATTAAACTGTGATGTGCATACTGTATATATGCACATCACGCAAATGCACCACCAACCTGCATTGATGCATTTAGAGACAACTATGAGCTGGGGTTCGGTTCGGCAATAGGAATGAGATTGATAAAAGGAATGGCTTTCCATCCAAGGCACAGTACCAGCTGCAATTCTAGGCGATCCTGAGGCGGCGCAGGCTCAGCCTGCAGGCTCCGCTGGTTTCTTTTCTCAACTGTGCAAGCCAGCCTGCAGGCTGAGCCTGCGCCGCCTCAGGATCGCCTAGAATTGCAGCTGGTACTGTACATTACGGTTATCTGTAGCATTTGTACATTCTTTATTCTTTTCAATGTGCCTGAATAAACCAATTATAAACGTGGTCCTCAGTGGTCATATCTACCTTTACCTGCTTTTATGGTGACCCATTTTAGACCACTATCGCCTCCGTAACACGTGCGTGGACGTTAATGCGACGAACGAAACCAAAGCCACAACAGACTTGAAAATACGAATTAGTTTTGCAACAACGGTTTTTTTCGGTTTCCGAGCGTCGTAAATCTCAGACCAGTTGACCTTGCGTGTTCAAGACCATGCCAGACATTAAAATCGTATATTATGCGCAAATTGTAGGTCAGTATTGCGCAAAAACGCGTGTGGTTTGCCATTATAATGTGCAAGATACATTTTGGGCACGTTATGTGGGTATGTTCGGCGTTTAAGTGAATGGATATAAATTGGCAGAGAAATTTTTTGGTCATGAACATGTATATCGTGTGAGTATGTCTCTTTGTTCTCTGATTGCGCAGCTCTTGTTGATGTTATTTTCATAGACATGTCAAATTGCGTGACATAATCTGACACGATTCTTGTGGCAACATTTGTCAGGCCCATGTGAAATTCCAGCAACACATTTTGGTCACGTCATGATATCATGTCACGAGCCTGCCTCCTTGATGTTTCACAGCACATAATATTGAAAAAAGTTCCCTTTGTGCGCTGATTCTGAGCTGCATCCCAAAAAAACGCAGCGGGTTTGGAGGTGTCAACCCCAGGTGTGTATAATAATGGTGTCAAAAACGCATCTCGTGTCCGCGCACTGGCTGCAGTATGTTGAAGACACATAATTGGAACATCGCAGATCACGATCCGGGATTGACTTTGATTTGTGGATTAAACGATGCCGACCTCTGAACTCGTGAATAATCGCTAAATTACAGTGTTTTATGCGTACACATTCTTTTAGCCCAAGATTGGTATCCCTGCGTCCCAACCATCACATTTTTTTCATCAAAATATCGGCTTCGTAAATATACAGAGCACGATAATGCAACCACATTTTACTGTGCCTACTCTCGGACATGCGATCTGAAAAAATGAGAGAAAAGGTACATTGTATTTCACTCATAAAAACTGTTAGTTTTTGCATTTTTAATTCCGAAAAGAAAGCGAGTAATTTTTTAAAAGAAATTCTAGTAAACAAGAAATCTTTCAATGCACCGAGAGAAACACGCACCGAGCCCGAGCGGCTTTTAGGTGCGATGAAAAGAACATTTCCACAAAATTTCTGTCAAAAATAAAAACACTAATTTCATAATTCCGTTCTCTCATTCTACTTCATCAGTGTTTATCCCGTAATTCCAAACAAAAGAGTACTCAAAATTTTTTTTCTTTGTTGGTTATTTCCTGTCTCGTTTTGACGGTTGTGGGGGGGGTGCCAGGTGTCTTTTTTTGCTTTGTTTTTTGCGTGTAAGTTTATTGGTTTATGTATTGTTTTAATTTTGTGCTGTGCCATTTGTTGTTCTGTTTTTTGCTCTATTTTTTTGTTTTGGTTTTTTGTGGTGCGGTGACCCCTTTTTTTACTACCTGGCCGTTTCACCCTTATATTCGTACTGTATTTGCGTGCTGTCGTAGGATGTTAGTGGGAGTTTGTCGGCCTATGCTCCTGATTTGATAGTTTTTTACGCGGCTCTATCAGGATGCGCAGTTGGTAGGTGTATGTATATGCGGCCCCCCCCGACACTCACAAATACCTAACCCTACCCAAACCAAACCCCCCACCACCCCCCGAACACCAGACCAAACACCCACCCCACCACCACCCAAACCCGCACACACCCATCACATATCCGCTATGGTCACGTTGCCTGCAGGCTTTTTTTTTTGTGGTTTTTTTTCCGTTTGTTTTCTTTTTTTTTCGCGCGTTCCCGCGGCCTCATTGCCCTTCGCCTCTTTGTTTTTTTGTTTGCCCCCCAATACGACGCAGGCGCGGATACTTTATACCCAATCCGCTTCGGTTTTCCTTTTTTTGCTCTTGTCCTGCCTTTTTGTGGTTTGGGGGGTTTTGTATTGCGGCGATCTGTTCTTCTTGTATTATGATTTTTGTAGAAAGATTTCTGGAGCTGCCCTCTATCACATGTTATTAAAGATATGGGTGAAACATGAGACAGATATTGTTCTCTAGGCGTTGTAAAGAGATTTTTGGTAGGTTTCAGCGTTGGTTTCTCGTTATGTTTTAGTTTAAAAAACGTTTCATACTTTTTGAAAACATTGCCAAGGTTTCAGCATGGAAATTTTGTGGTGTTTTCCGTCTCCAGTATTATATAGGTATGAAGAGGTATTTGGTATTGAATACCATGTTTTTGGTAAGTATAGGTCCAGTATTTTTTGGGTGTGTAGGTTTTCTCAGGAATAGAATTTTGAGCCTCTTTTGTTTGGATTTAGTTTGAGACTTGGGGCATAAACATGATTTTATGAAGTATGTAATTGGATCGATGGAAGGATTTCATTCGACACATCTCAGTTCGTTTTTTTATTTTTTGAAGAAATTTTGTGGAATGTTTCTTTTCATTGCACTAAAAAGCCGCTCGGGCTCGGTGCGTGTTTCTCTGGTGCTTAAAGATTTCTTGTTTACTAGGAATTTCTTTTAAAAAAATTACTCGCTTTTCTTTTCGGAATTAAAAATGAAACTAACAGTTTTTATGAGTGATACAGTGTACTTTTCTCTCATTTTTCAGATCGATGTCCGAGAGTAGGCAAGTAAAATGTGGTTACATTATCGTGCTCTAGGTATATTTACGAAGCCGATATTTTGATGAAAAAAATGTGATGGTTGGGACGAGGGATACCAATCTTGGGCTAAAAGAATGTGTACGCATAAAAACACTGTAATTTAGGATTATTCACGAGTTCAGAGGTCGGCATCGTTTAATCCACAAATCAAAGTCAATCCCGGATCGTGATCTGCGATGTTCCAATTATGTGTCTTCAACATACTGCAGCCAGTGCGCGGACACGAGATGCGTTTTTGACACCATTATTATACACACCTGGGGTTGACACCTCCAAACCCGCTGCGTTTTTTTGGGATGCAGCTCAGAATCAGCGCACAAAGGGAACTTTTTTCAATATTATGTGCTGTGAAACATCAAGGAGGCAGGCTCGTGACATGATATCATGACGTGACCAAAATGTGTTGCTGGAATTTCACATGGGCCTGACAAATGTTGCCACAAGAATCGTGTCAGATTATGTCACGCAATTTGACATGTCTATGAAAATAAACATCAGACAAGAGCTGCGCAATCAGAGAACAAAGAGACATACTCACACGATATACATGTTCATGACCAAAAAATTTCTCTGCCAATTTATATCCATTCACTTAAACGCCGAACATACCCACATAACGTGCCCAAAATGTATCTTGCACATTATAAATGGCAAACCACACGCGTTTTTTGCGCAATACTGACCTACAATTTGCGCATAATATACGATTTTAATGTCTGGCATGGTCTTGAACACGCAAGGTCAACTGGTCTGAGATTTACGACGCTCGGAAACCGAAAAAAACCGTTGTTGCAAAACTAATTGTATTTTCAAGTCTGTTGTGGCTTTGGTTTCGTTCGTCCATTAACGTCCTCGCACGTGTTACGGAGGCGATAGTGGTCTAAAATGGGTCACCATAAAAGCAGGTAAAGGTAAATATGACCACTGAGGACCACGTTTATAATTGGTTTATTCAGGCACATTGAAAAGAATAAAGAATGTACAAATGCTACAGATAACCGTATATATGTACAGTACCAGCTGCAATTCTAGGCGATCCTAAGGCGGCGCAGGCTCAGCCTGCAGGCTGGCTTGCACAGTTGAGAAAAGAAACCAGCGGAGCCTGCAGGCTGAGCCTCGCCGCCTCAGGATCGCCTAGAATTCCAGCTGGTACTGTGCCTTGATGAAAGCCATTCCTTTTATCAATCTCATTCTCTATTGCGAACCGAACCCCAGCTATAGTTGTCTCTAAATGCATCAATGCAGGTTTGTCATTTGCTGATGTGCATATATACAGTATGCACATCACAGTTTAATGTTGCAACATATAAAATCAAACTCAACACATGCGAAAATACGAACCTCCCAGAGTATACTATTTTTACACAATCCAATATCATTTAACACCTACTAATCTAAGTTTATTCATTTTTAAATCGACAAATTGAAAAACAGACACAAATAAAAAAAAAAAAAATATATTGGTGATAAAGGGTGAGAATGTTGCAAAAATGAAGGCAAACGCAGTCACGATTACAGATACGATTGCAATGCGGATTACGTGGATTCTCATATCGTTTGTTTTTATTTACTTTTTTCAACCCATTATTGACAGAAAAAATTAAACGCAATTTGTGTCTGCAATTTGTCTGATTTAAACAATGAATAAACTTAGTTAGGTGTTATAATGATATTGGATTGTGTGCAACAATAATATAATCTGCTGGGCAGGTTCGTGTGTATTTTCGCATGTGTTGAGTATGATTTTATATGTTGCAACCTTAAACTGTGATGTATGTATATACATATGCACATCACGCAAATGCACCACCAATCTGCATTGATGCATTTAGAGACAACTATCAGCTGGGGTTCGGCAATAGAAATGAGATTGATAAAAGTGATGGCTTTCCATCCAAGGTACAGTACCAGCTGCAATTCTAGGCGATCCTGAGGCGGCGCAGGCTCAGCCTGCAGGCGCCTGCAGGCTCCGCTGGTTTCTTTTCTAACTGTGCAGGCCAGCCTGCAGGCGACTGCAGGCTGAGCAGCCTGCACCGCCTCAGGATCGCCTAGAATTGCAGCTGGTACTGTACATTACGGTTATCTGTAGCATTTGTACACATTCTTTATTCTTTTCAATGTGCCTGAATAAACCAATTATAAACGTGGTCCTCAGTGGTCATATGTACCTTTACCTGCTTTTATGGTGACCCATTTTGGACCACTATCGTCTCCGTAACACGTGCGTGGACGTTAATGCGACGAACGAAACCAAAGACCACAACAGACTTGAAAATACGAATTAGTTTTGCAACAACGGTTTTTTTCGGTTTCGGAGCGTCGTAAATGTCAGACCAGTTGACCTTGCATGTTCAAGACCATGCCAGACATTAAACTCGTATATTATGCGCAAATTGTAGGTCAGTATTGCGCAAAAACGCGTGTGGTTTGCCATTATAGTGTGCAAGATACATTTTGGGCACGTTATGTGGGTATTTTCGGTGTTTAAGTGCATGGATATAAATTGGCAGATAAATTTTTTGGTCATGAACATGTACGTCGTGTGAGCATGTCTCTTTGTTCTCTGATTGCGCGGCTGTTGTGCTGTCGTTGATATTACTTTCAGAGATATGTCAAATCGCGTGACAAAGTCTGACGCGATTCTTGTGGCAACATTTGTCAGGCCCATGTGAAATTCCAGCCACACATTTTGGTGTCACGTCATGCTATCATGTCATGAGCCTGCCTCCTTAATGTTTCACAGCACATGCTATTGAAAAAAGTTCCCTTTGTGCGCTGATTCTGAGCTGCATCCCAAAAAAACGCAGCGGGTTTGGAGGTGTCAACCCCAGGTGTGTAATAATGGTGTCAAAAACGCATCTCGTGTCCGCGCACTGGTTGCAGTATGTTGAAGACACCTAATTGGAACATCGCAGATCACGATCCGGGATTGACTTTGATTTGTGGATTAAACGATGCCGACCTCTGAACTCGTGAATAATCGCTAAATTACAGTGTTTTATGCGTACACATTCTTTTAGCCCAAGATTGGTATCCCTGCGTCCCAACCATCACATTTTTTTCATCAAAATATCGGCTTCGTAAATATACAGAGCACGATAATGTAACCACATTTTACTGTGCCTACTCTCGGACATGCGATCTGAAAAATGCGAGAAAAAGTACACTGTATTTCACTCATAAAAACTGTTAGTTTTTGCATTTTTAATTCCGAAAAGAAAGCGAGTAATTTTTTAAAAGAAATTCTAGTAAACAAGAAATCTTTCAATGCACCGAGAGAAACACGCACCGAGCCCGAGCGGCTTTTAGGTGCGATGAAAAAGAAACATTTCCACAAAATTTCTGTCGAAAAAATAAAAAAACGAACTGAGATGTGTCGAATGAAATTCCGTTCCGATCGGATCCAAGTTACATACGTTCATAAAATCAGGTGTTTATGCCCGCAAGTCTCAGAACTAAATTCCAAACAAAAGAGGTACTCAAAATTCTATTTGCCGTGAGAAAGATACCTACACACCGCGAAAAAATCACTGGACCTTATACTTTACCAAAAACACTGGGTATTCAATACCAAATATTTTGATCCTCTTTCATTACTCTATGAAGATGCGCTGCTTGGGTAGAGACCAGAGAGGAAAACGCTACAAAATTCTTATGCTGAAACCTTAAAAATGTTTTCAATGCAACATTTTGAAACCAAAAACGTAACGAGACAGAGTAAGCAACCTATGTATGTACTAAAAATTCTGTTTTACAACGCATTTAGAGATATATTCTGTCTCATGTTTATCGCTTACTATCTTTAATAACAGTGTGATAGAGGGCATGGCATGCTCCATTTGAATAGATTTTTTTACTAAAAATCATAATCAAGAAGAACAAAGATCGGTGCGTGCGCATGATTACATATAGATTTCTTCTTCCCGCAATCACAAATAAAGAGTAACTTCAGTCAAAGCAACCTGAGGCGTTCCGATACATGCAGAACAAGGAGTTCATTAAGTTTTGTTTCATCATGATTTTTTATTGTGCACTTATTTTTTGGCCGAAACAAAACCGGCAACTTATAACTACTACGACGTGTGTGGCAAGTGTTTCATTCTTGCGTTAATTAACATTTGTTTCCACGCTTTGCGTTCTTGTCTTGGTCAGGGCGGTAGATCAATGTCATAACTTGTTTTATATTCATTGTTGTACATATGTATATTTACCTGTTTTTTTGCGCATGTTGCAACTTTTAGTCGTCGGGATCCCATCGGTGTAGGTTTCATTTGCGAACTGGCGGCTGAGTAAGAATAACGAGTTTTCGCACATAAAATCGTCCGGTTTGGTCGTTATCGCGGGAACGACAAACAGAAAGAACAATGACACAATGCACAACCTGTTAATTGCCGTTTTTATGCAATTTAATTCGAATTAGTTCGCAAACCGGTAGTTGTTCGTGAATTGCCAATTAAAGAATCACTATAAATACTTCTCGTCTTCGCTAGCAGAATTATTATTTCTCATTTTAGCAATTGCTAAACAGCTCAACCACGATGTATAGCCTTCTGATCGTCGCATTCGTCTGCGGTGTGCAGGCATACAGTCTGCCGCCTCCCGAGATTACGCCAGCCCCCATCCCTCACGTTGAACTGCCGCCACAACCGTCCCCGCTGTTGCCCGCACTTCCCCTGCTGCCCCCGGCAGCCCTGCCCGCCCCAATCACGTGGTTCGGGGAGCAACTGAGTGCCTTCCCCACATCGATCGGTCTGCCTTTCGGTGGTTTCCCCTCGATCTATCCGGCCGGTGGTTTCCCATGGCACGCCGCCGGTCTGATCCCCAGCGAAGCGCAGATCGCGCCACAGGTCGACGCCGAGGCGCTGGCAGCTGCTGCTGCGGGCACGGCCGGTTTCCCATTTTTGGGAGGCAATGAAGCAGCGCTGGCCGCCGGCGCCGCATGGCCCTTTAACGGAGCTGAACTCGCTGCGGGTGCGTTCCCAGATGGTGCTTTCCCCGCTGGAGCCTTCCCCGCTGCTGCTTTCCCGGACGGTGCGTACCCGTACGTCGACCCACGTCACTACGCTGGTCTGTACGGTGGGGACTATTATGCTGGACATCCGTACCTTGAACATCATTTGGGTGCCGCTGGATACTTGGGAGCCGCTGGTATTCCCTTCGGTGGAGCCGCGTTAGTTGCCGATTTTTTTTACTCAGAATTTGTCTTTCCCACTTCTAATCATCCGTAGCGACAGGTTTCAGCGCCGAATACAGTACGAATATAATTTGGGTTCGAAACGGCGGTGTTTCGTAAAAAAATTGGTGGTACCTACATATATTGGTCCAAAAATATTCCATGCTTAAAAAAACAACTACACACAGTACGTATGCACACGTGGCTGATTTGTCAAGAAAAGCTTCCCCACTATTTCGTTGCAGTGGCCTGCCGTGGGCTGGTGCGTTCCCCGCCGCCGGTGACCAGAATCAACATTGTGGCTACTGGGCACAACATGGCGAATGCGCCATCAATCCATCATACATGTTGGTGCGATGTGCACTCTCGTGCTCACAAGTTCGTTTTATGGTTTTTATTATTATTGTTTCTGTGGCAATATTCATTAATAAACTGCCGTCTCGTAACGTTTTGAGATCTTGTTTTATAGGTATAAACATACACAGCACACTCATGTCAAGCGTCCCATTGTTTTTTGCCTTTTCTGCTATCTTAATTTCGAAATGCCTACAAATTTTTTAACGAAATTAGCTATACTCCAGGTCGGTGCCGCGTCATCAGTCGATGGTTTGACACAAGCAGCGCTCGCCGGTCAACCCCTGCCCCTCGCCTCAGCTGGTGCTTTCGGTCCGTTCCCGTTCAGTGGACAATTCCCGTGGATGTAAGTCGTGAATTTTGATATCATTTGTTTTTTTTAAGTCCTTATTTCTGTTTGAGCTGATGTATTCTCCCATTATCTCTATATGGTTCAATCAGTTTTTTGTGGAAAATAAACTTTTCCACGACTTTCAGCAAGAAAGCCAAGGCCAAGAAGAGCAAGGCCAAGGCGTAAAAACTGCTGCTCGGACAAGGCCTGATTTGAAGCTCAACAATGGTGACTGATTTTAAATTGAAGTTGATATTTTTTCAATCTTTTATCGAATTTGAACGTTGATTCCAAAACTGCACGATTTCAACTTCTGTGGCAATGCACGGTCTAGTCTTCAATAAATTTTTTCGGCGGTATTTATGTTCGAACTTCAGTTAACCCTTTGACAAGTTTGGTTACTTTATGCACACTTTTGTTTCAAGTCCATTCACTGTTCATGGAATTTAACCGTTGCCAGCGCATGAGATCAACATTTATGTTTCATAAAATGATAAAATTTCGAAAATTCTACCCGAGGCAAAAAAGTAAAAAAAACAAAATTGAACTCCCCAGGGAACACATAAACACAGGGGATAATACGCACTAGAGCAAGCTGAAAAGCAGAAATTGAGCTGAAACACCGTGTTAGTCGTATTTTTAGCTGCTACAAGCTTCAAGTCATGTCATAAGTAAATGCAGGTCAGCCACGGTCTGCCCGCGCATACACGTTACCAATTATGGGCATGTTTGCTCTCTCTTGGCAGTTGAAAAACGACAACAAGAGCTGGGCAGGGTTCTGGTTCTGGACGTTATATTCAGGGGCAGAACGGCACCTCAATAACCCAACGTTTGACCAAATGTACAAGTCACAAACCATCCAGTTTATCTCAGTGAAGCTTCAAGGTTTGGCGGTCTCTAAAACGGCCCCAGACCAGAGTCATCATCAGCGAGCAGTGAGCACGTGTATGTACATACAGTATGTACAGGCAGTTTTTTTGAAGCATCTATATGACTGGGTGGTTCTCCAGTGGAAATTTTCGAGGAATTTTTTAGCGCATCTTTGTGTATTTGTAAACATATGCCGAATACCCGCGATATCACAATATTGCATTAATTCAATCGATCAATAATGACGAGTGCCGATTCGATTATCGTTGCGTTCATGATCACGCTGTGCGTCATGTGCATCTTTGTGCTCCTGCTCTGCCACGGACGATTTAATAAACGTTGGTGCAATTGCTTCGATGGACATGATAACAAGAGTAACCGTGTTGAACAGCTATACGTATATGTAGTTCGGTTCACTTTTCGTTAACAAAAGACTTGATCATGCTTTGTTGTCTATATGATTTCAATACGTTCTCCATGTGTATCAAGCATACGTGGTTGCCGCATCAGATAAACCTCAAATGCTGCATGACCAAAGAGCAGCCCACGTGAATAGTATACCTGAGTAACGTAAGTTTTGTTTGGCCATTTCTGCCTGTTTCCGCATGGCGGTGCACCAGGTCATCGTCATTCCCGATGCACCACGTATGGCCAGCTTTAACCTCATCTACAGGTTTGTTACGTTTGCTGGCCACTACTGAGCATCACACGCCCGCCGCATTGAAGAAAATGAAGGAAGACCATCAGCACAGCAGCATCCGAAAACCGACCATCTATGGCGGCGAGAAGGAACAGAAAATGTGGCCCAAACTCAATTATTCCACAATCGGAAAGACCACGTTTGAGGCGGATGGTCCACCTGTTTAACATTCAGTGCTATACAAATCTTGAAACATCACGTTTGTAGGCAAATCGGCTTCAGGACCGGTGGCCGATTCCTTGCCTCAACAAGTGGATTGCTATTATATTCAACCTGCTATAACTATGCAATTTTACTTGATAAACGGTACTTTTTTCTAAAATCAGCTTGCAAACAATTGTATAGTACGTAATACATACATGCACCTAGGTATGTAACAAAGGTTTGGAGAAAATAAAGTAAAAATGTCACATGCGCAATGAAGATTAAATACAATGGAAAGGGTGCGATAAAAAATTTTTCAGTTCTGGAATAAAAAGTATAAATTAGCCAAACTTTTTGGTTTAATTTTGATTAGGAGTTCTTCAAAATTGGCATCAGGTTAATAGATAACAAAGGCACAAGATATACAGAAAGTGCACAGCGCTTCCAACAGAAAATCCTGGAAAACATTTTTGGTCAAAGTTACCAAACCATACGTCTGTCTCTGGTTTGCAGTGTCGCAAATGAAAAAAGCCACCAAATACGACGGTAAAATGGCATAATCATGATACATGACAGATGAGAATCAAACTGATGAAAGAAACCGATTGCTCACACTTTGGCCGAATTCACGATATCGCGAGCGCTGACAACTACATACGTTCGTACAGTACATACTCGCTTTTTTGGAGAGTTTGCATTAGTGTGAATGCAAAGCGTGTGTGAAAAGCGATTAGTTGACCCTCTAATCCGCTGCGTTGTGAATTCGGCATTATAGAGCGAGCCAGTTTGAACTGTGGTGCAACAGACATAACAGACACGATAGTGAAAATAACCTCGTATATATAAACCAAAAAGTCTTATAAAAATTGAACACTTTATTGATTCAAAATTAAAGTCAATTGCTTCACTCAGCTCAGCTGTTTTCATCGATGTGAGCCAGTGCTGTTTTCAGAAACCAGTCCCTGTACTGCAGATGCACATCGTGCGTACCGTCAAGTTTTTCAACCAATCTGAAACATGGAATGCAGTAGTAAATTGAGGCTTTATACAGGATATATCAGTTTAAAACCAAGGCCAACATTGTTCAACGCAAATAGTCAACTCCGCGGTCGTCAAAGCAAACAGTCCTGAGTGACCGGGAATATGTACAGTCCGTCCACCAGCTCATGGCACTTTGGGTTGCTGCTGGCTGGTTTGTTCCCTTCCTCCACATTCTAATGAAAGAGAAATTGAGTTTCCGAAAAAAAATTATTTTTGCTCCTAAATTGCTATTTTTATGAAATCGACGTGTTTTATAGATTTTAATTTAATTTAATTTTAAATTTGATCGAATTCAATCGTTTTCGACACGTATTATTATTTTTTCAGTTTTTTTGCAAAATCGCTCGCACGCAATTTCTCTTTCATTACAACGTGGAGGAAGGGAACAAACCAGCCAGCAGCAACACAAAGTGCCATGAGCTGGTGGACGGACTATACATGTGCGTGGCATTAGTTGACGATCTGAGTTCACGCCATAAATGTAAGCCAAAATCAGGTACAGTACCAGCTGCAACTCTGGGTGAATTCTGCACGTACGCATACAGCACGCGTACGTACGCGTGCACGCCTGTGACGCCTTTGGACAGAACGCACACACAAAAGTATAGGAGGCCGAGTACACCGCGTGCACTGCGTACACAGTGTTGAGGCGGTCAAAGGCGTGCCTGCGGTGTACGCGTACGTACGCAGGCGTACGCGTGCACTGCGCGTGCACCGCTGGCTGGGTGGCTAGTTTTTGCGCAACTGGATATTATTGGTTTATTTTGCTCTCTCACAATTATCAATGATTTGTCTTTGTTCACAATGTTGCTGTAGCCCATGTTGCGCATTTCTTGGATGGTCTCTCGCACAAAATGTGAAACTTTACGACCACCACGTTCGCGGTTCAGGATTTGCAGCTGTCGGACTTGTTGCTTGACTTTTCGCATAGAAATCGCCGGTTTATTTCGTTTCGGCATTGTGAACAAAGACAAATCACTGATAATTGTGAGAGAGCAAAATAAACCAATAATATGCAGTTGCGCAAAAACAAGCCACCCAGCGGTGCACGCGCAGTGCACGCGTACGCCTGCGTACGTGCGCGTACACCGCAGGCACGCCTTTGACTGCTTCAACACTGTGTACGCAGTGCACGCGGTGTACTCAGCCTCCTATACTTTTGTGTGTGCATTCTGTCCAAAGGCGTCACAGGCGTGCACGCGTACGTACGCGTGCTGTATGCGTACGTGCAGAATTCGCCCAGAGTTGCAGCTGGTACTGTAGGTGACAAAACCAAATAAAAAATCGCTGACCTGCCATTTTTCACTTTCTGTACGATCGTTTTGTACTGTTCGCGAACGCCCTCTCCACCCATTGTGTCTTTGCCGCACCAAATCAATAAATACGGGGCCTTTATTCTCGGCAGAATGTCGGCAATCAAATTGCCTTGT
This sequence comes from Rhynchonema sp. JSB1_4, assembly GCA_030248065.1. Lineage (NCBI taxonomy): Eukaryota > Metazoa > Nematoda > Chromadorea > Monhysterida > Xyalidae > Rhynchonema > Rhynchonema sp. JSB1_4. Next base: position 38,257 of record JASAMV010002882.1, read on the forward strand.
GGCACGGCGGTGAAACATCTGCAAATTGAGCGTGTACGCGCTGATTTTTCAGAATTAATGCGACTCTAAAACGAAAATAAAACTGAAATTAGAAGAAAGCCAACGTGACATAGAAATCGGCTTCGCTCTCCCACGTTTTTCTGAAATACTCGCGACCGTAAATGGCGTCCATTCGGGCGAGGGATTTCTGACTGGGCCAGTTGTTCAGGTCGCGCATCACTAAAAATTATCAGGAAAAATGCCATTGAAACATCAGCCAGCAACATTGGTATCCTTACAACCACTGTTCGCCGGATCACGTGTAGGTGGTTTTGGTAAATAATGTTTCACCAATAGAGACAATGCACAAAGGAAAATGAATACCGCAGAATCTAGTAGGACGGACCTTTGAAGAATTTGACGATTCCCTCCGTAATATTCGACACGCCGCCCCACACAACCACACTGCGTACATCGGTTGGGTACAAAACGGCACATATGGATGCGGTGCGCATGCCCTCGGACCAGCCCAGACAGGAATATGGCAGGAGGTTGAGTTGCTGCAAAATAAGGGGATGCTGATGGACCAAGGAAACAACGGGGCACGTACACGCACGCAGGGTCTAAGAGTGGTATTCACGAAACGGTTGAGTGGAGAGTTGAGCGGAAAGTTCACTGGAAAACACCGCTGCCGTATCCATTGCACTGAACCGTCCACTCAACCGTTCCGTGACTTCCACCCTGACTCAGATTTATCTCAACAAGTACCGATAAACGCGGCCGTCGTTTGGTCGTCAACTCTGGGTGGAATTTTCGAAACGGTGTAAAGGTCAGTCGGGTGTGAAGGTCGGTGTAAAGTTCGGTCGAAAGCTCGGTCGGCGTGTAGCTCGGTGTAAACGTGAAACATTGCCTGTTATTAACGTGGAATGTTTCAAGTTTACACCGAGGTCTATGACACTGAGCTGTCGACCGAGCTTTCCACCGACCTTCACACCCGACTGACCTTTACACGGTTTCGAAAATATCACCCTCTGACTCCGTGGTCGTCAACCCAACCAGCCCAAGGGAGGGTAGAAATACAACATGGCATTATAACTGACGACTGGAGTTGACACGACACGAACTTTAAGCCCGATAAACGCTGTTCCGTGTCACAACAGGCCGACCTTTCCGGCATGAAGGTTCTGACCCGCAGCATTTTGGGGGCAGAAATTCAGACGACCAGACCGAGTGAGTTTTTAATCTGATTTTCCGCGGCAATAATTCTCCAGCCTCCCAATGAGTGCGTAAACTCACGTAATACCTATACACAGCATAGTCGCTGAGAATAATGACCCAAGAAACGGGCTGACGCTTTACGGCATGCACACCTTCATGAGCGCATGCGCCACTCGGGCGTCATCATGGTTGGTTGTCATCGTGTACTTCCGTTCCGGCGGCATCGTCTTACCGTAACCGGGTGGATCGAATGCCACCACTGTGTATTTGGTCAGATCGATGTGTGAGAAAAGTGGCGCGAAATCGTGCCACGTGCCTGAAATGTACCAGTCTGGTACTTAGATTGGTGCACACCTTCGCTGTGATGTTTCACAATGGCTTTATTTTGATGCTTCTAATCCGAATTTCGACAACTCTCTTTCCCTTAAAAATCCAGCCAAAGTTTGTCGCGACCAACCCAGCGTGCCAGGTATGCACAGAATGTGTTTGTCTCCACTGCCCACTTTCACATGGTTGACTTTGATGTTGTTTACGGTCTCCAGCTGTTCGAATTGACTGAATTCCGCCGCTGCTGTGTCAACCAGATCGTTTACGTCCATTGCTGATATGAGATTGGAAGATTTTTGTCAAATTCTCTGCTGAAATGAAAAAAATGAGATTCCAAGACGAATACGTTATCGGGAACCATGCGCAATTCTATATTTTGGCAAAAGTGAATGCATCTGCAAGGCCTGAAACATTGCCTGACTGGCAAAATCTGACCGACAATAAGTTGATGACTCTGAAACACAAGAAAGTCTATGTCATTCGGTGGGCGGGGTAATTAGTGCCCCAGCGGAATGGTAATTAGAGCGCGTGTCTGACCCGCATAACAAAGACCACAACAATGTCTACCTGCATAAGTAACAGTTACAGTCAACATTCGTTATGGGTATATTTCCGGGACACCCTGAAAAGTATACTTATAACGAATTTATACCTATAGCGAATCCAATACTTAAGGAAATATCAGTACTTAAGGACATCATACCAAGATTTTGTAGCTTGCTTCGATCATTTTGAGGTAATTTCACTCAAGTTTGCGCATGGTTATGTGGACAAAAGCATGACAATATTATTTAGTTTATTTCATTTTTGGACGTATGCGTGCATATACCGATATCATAAGCACATATTCAGCTGCTTGTTCTGTGCGGTCAAAAATACTTACAGTATATCGAATCACAATTCCATACAAAATGCCGTTTGGGACACTGGAAAATTTTATGCTATACCGAATAGCGAATATGCTTATAGCGAATCGCTTAAGTACTGGAAAATTTCGGGACACGCCAAAAAGTATGTTAAACCCGAATTTATACTTATAGCGAATATACCTATAACGAGTCTCCACTGTACGCAGAAACCCAAAAGGCGGTACATGCAAGTAGTTTGGCAACTTGGCAGTCAATCGTCAGTCAATATGCCACATGTCAATGACGAGGCAGCGAATGCAGACATGTAAATAACTCTGTCACTCGGTGAAACATCAATAAATTGCACGCGCGGTTTTGTCACGTGCAATGCCTGATGACTCATGGTTGATGTTTCACACGGAAAATTTATGCTGCATTGTTGCGGCGTTGCGGGATAGCCGACATTGAGTTATGTACATACGTGAACGTCGGTTGGCACACATCTGACGTGTAAATGACTGACGAACCAAACTGACAAGAGCAACTGTAACGCGACGTCACCACACGGTTCATGTCAACCTAACGTCACACAGATTAACGTATTTGGACACGATGGACACCTTGCACAACGCAACTCTGTTTACAATTGCACAACATAATATATAAGAATTGCGACCTCACTCCTTTTCGTGCACGAATACTACGAACCACAACGTATGTGATGAAAAGATACAATACAGAAGGGAGTTGTGAAACGCAAAAGTATTTGAAATGGAAAGTTTTTGCCAACTGTTTGGTTGTTGGAACTAGGGCTCGCGCGGGAAATTTTTTTGAAGACGGGAAAAGTTGGGGAAATTTCCCGTTTTCCCCAAGGGTCCGGAAATTCTTACGGGAAATGGAAGTTTGGAATTTTGAAGGACGGGAAATGTCGCGGGAAATGGTTTTCAGAATTTTGAAGGACGGGAAATTGCGGGAAAAGGCCTATTTCCCGCGGGAAATTTCCCGCGGGAAATGCGGGAAAACGGGAAATTTCCCGCGGGAAACGGTGATATTTCCCGTAGATTTCCCGCGCAAAATAGGAATTTCCCTTAAATTTCCCGCTGAAAATAAGAATTTCCCGTAAATTTCCCGCGGAAAACAGATATTTCCCGTAAATTTCCCGCCCTAGTTTTTGCTTTGATAAGTTACTAACGCAATAGCTGGCCGCTATAAGTGCTCCTTTGATGTGTTAAAAAGTGGATGACAAGTCCTGCCGTCTGTTGATGTAAACTGGCAATGTAAAAGAAGGGCACTCAAAGGTAAAGTTGCCCTTTGGAGGATGAACAACGACTGTATAACAGTATTTACCAAGAATTCAGGCCTGTTCATGCTGAGACACGTTCAAACGAGTATTCTAGTTACACACACGTGCCATTAAATCCGTAAATTTCTTGATTGATCGGTTCAGTGTGTGAGGCGCTAACTATAAGTTGAAAAATGCAGTCAAAGTCAATTGCTCAGTGTCGTGATCTTCATGAACAGGTCTGAAAAAGACAAAAAGTCTATTTTCAACCCATACTAAAGAAGAAAAGCCAACAAAAGATGATCTGATCGTTTCGATTTCCCGTTTCCCGCGGGAAATTTCACGGGAATTACTGACGGGAATTCCCGCGCGGGAAATGGTCGAAGGACGGGAAAAAGCGGGAAATGGCCGATTTCCCGCGGGAAATTTCCCGCGGGAATTTTCAGGCACTATTTCCCGCGGGAAATGCCACTATCCAAAATATTTCCCGGGAAACGGGGACGGGAAATTTCCCGCAAATTTCCCTCCCTCCCGCGAATTTCCGCGGGAAAAAAATTTCCCGCGCGAGCCCTAGTTGGAACACCGGAACTGTACTCCTGTCATCAAATAACAATCCTATGATAAGAAAACTATTCTTGCAAATCGCAGTTGCTGTTCATGCAGATTGTCGTCGTTTGTTGGCAAAGTGAGGTTTGACAAACTGGAAGAGGTTTTTCTAGGTTTTAAAAGAAAAAAGTGGAATGCAATAGCTTAAGGCTGCAAAAAATGTTCAACCAAACACTGGGAACTCGACATGCATTATTTACGTGGAAAAAAGAAAAGTTTGAGTTTATCTCATGGTTGATGGACTGTGCATCTTCGTCGGTCCGGCATTGGAAATAAATACATATGCAATAACAGAAAAAACGGGCTCGTAAACGCATAAAAAAGTAATTGAAAAACGCAAGGTGAAGCGGTGTCGAACACGTGTCAAGTAATAAGGTCGACGAGGGGGAAACTGGGTGTGTGTTTTGTTTTCGATGACGCGGTTCAACTGTTAAACGACGCGGTTCAACAGTTAAATGGCAGCATTTTCCTGGGCGGGTATAAGATTGGGGATATCACAAGCATGTTCAAGACACAACTATTTGAAAAACCGATCGCTTAGCTGAAAATAATAACGCCTGAAACTGCATTCGCGAAACAAAAAAAACTAATCAGAAGTCTGTATATGTTGATGCAAATGTTCAACATTTTGTCAGCAGATAACAACAACGTTCATGCATGCACGTGTACATCACGCATGCATGTCTACGAAATGTATGCGCTGGTGCAATGTGCACATGCACACAGCAGACTGTGAGTGGGTTGCTTGCAAGGTCGAAAGTTGTTATTTTGAAATTGGTGGGGCCCGCTGTGCAAGTGCAGTTCTCATGATCGTGGTTTGACTCAGAACTTGAATGTTATGATTTGGCTTCGTCATGAAAGTGTTTCACAGGTGCGTACATCGGAACCCATGAACTTGTGCGTTACATTTGGTGCATGAGTGAATATGTCCAGGCATTCTTAAAAATGCCGAACTGTGGTGCTTGAGTGTTTACTCTTCCGATAGTCTTGTTTCGCAAGGAAGTTTGAGTGTAGGCCTGGGCGACCATGGAGTGATGCTTCACCTGGTCACATTTGGGATTCGGATACTTCTATGCTTCTGCTAGAAACATAACAACAGCAAAAGTGCTGCAAATTCTCCGCAATGTAATGTTTCATGCCCCACATCGAGTAACGACCAATCAAATTCGGAGACTCCAAGATGACTCAGTGAGAAATGACTCACGGACGAAACAATGCAAGAGACGATAAGCAACAACACAAAAACCAACCTGTGCCAATACCAAGGTCCCGTAAACAATAAACAAAACTGAAAATGGTCCAAAATTTCGGCGTTTTGCACTTCCCCGTCTAAAAAAGCCATTCTCACAAGCATATCGCGTGGTTGTTAGCTGTTCGCGCTTGTCTGGCTGTATTTGTTTATGTTTTGACGAGCCGCCCGTTATGTTATCTGATATTGCTGTTGTTTGAAAATGCAATAAAATTGCCACAAAACGTGTTTAGTGGCCTGATTTTGCTGAAACCCCTTGCTTTTGATGTTGGTTGATTGAAGTGAGCTCTGTTCAGTAGGCGGTATATGTGCAGTAGGTGTCATGTACCTCAGAAGATGACAGCCAAAACATCTTACTCATGTGTTGTGTTTATGTAGTGCTTCGTTGAATGTCTGCAATCTCTCACAGAAAAAATGTCGATGCGAAGAACGGGGTTGTCTTTGTGCCTCCTTTTCCTGGCACTGTTTTCGTTTTCCTCCAGGTCAAAAGTCACTGGCGAACGAACTCGGGATGCAGGTCAGTTTTGCAGAGACAAATAGCTCAAGTTGAAGTTAAATGCTTTGTGCGCGCCAAAGGAGTATAGCAACACTACGCCAACACGAGCCCGATTTCGGAGGTGGCAGGTTAGTGAAATATTCGTACGTGGCTGCTAATTTGGGAAATGTTACACGTTGTTGAATATAACGTGGTGCATGAGGAATTTCTCTTTCTATTCGTTTTGTACTCACGCCACCTCCGAAATCGAGCTCGTGTTGGCGTAGTTTGCCGTTACTGCCACTCAGACATCATTCAGTACAACAAATCCCCGATGGGCATGATAACAAGAATCTGAGAGCTTCAGCTAGTCACCCACATTTTGCAATGTTAACCGAAAAATATTAGTCCTAGGCTTATAGAGAAACTTAGGAGACATAAAGGCTCATGTGGAGGAAGACACATCAGGTCTCGAACCCCCAGCCATACTGCCCTGTTTATCGCCGCCACATGTACACACACCACTCGACTACACACACAGGTGTGTACGTGCAGCTGTCGCAATCGGGCATCGATTACATCACTGGCATCGCACAAAGCATCATACCTGAACTGATCGCCAACTATTCAATCCCGCCAACCGAATCGGATGGGTACAAATTGAACAATTTGTTGATTGAAGAATTCACTGCGCCCAATATATCGGCCACGTTCGCCGATGGACAAGGTGATTTATATTGATTTTTTCGTTGATCGATCACAACAACGACCACTTTTACTTGATTTATCGATTCATCAGGCATCGAGGCGACGATCACTCTGCCGCACGCGATGATCGTCGGCGAATTCGAGGGCGGATTCGCATTCTGGTCGAAAAGTGGCAAATTCAAAGCGCGAGTGACTGAGTTGCAGTTGAGAATGGTGGTGACGTTCACTTACAATGACACGACGAAAAGCGCTGATGTGGAAGTTAGTCTAAAGGGTGGTCTGAAAGTTTTTTCACCCACACTTTAAAAATAAATTTGTGCTTTCTTGTGCCTGATAACCTATACAAACACCCGTATTGAATACAAGATTGGCAAACACACACCGTCAATTCACACACGATTTGTGCTAATGACTAAAAAACGTGTGAAAATCACACATTATGTAATATTTTGGTTCTCAACTATCGTGCGCGCTGTCTTATTGCACAAAATGTGCAGATTAACCACGTCTTTCCCGGGTTGGTTAGACAAACCGAGACGTATCCCCCCCACCCACAGATGCCCGTATGCGATGGTGCCACGCACCAAGTGCTGATCGCATTCGGCGGTGGCTGGTCAACAGTTTTGAACGCTTTGCGTCTATTCCTGGCCGAATACCTCACCCAACAATTGGACAACATCCTTTGTTATTTGACAATGCTGGCAACGAAGCAGTTGAGCCAAGAGATCGCACATCAGCAACGCACATTCGAAGAGAATGAACTACCGGGTATTGTGGGTGGCACGGCGCTGTACATGACGCAGCTTGTGTACCCCAGTTTCGTTTGTGATGACTTTCGCGTGATTAGCGTAAATGTCATTAAAGGGTGTGTCCAACCTATACCTCACATTAAATGCCATCCAGCCCACAACGGGTTCCGAACAATCACATTCAGTTCAATGGGTGGACACCCTCTTTGGTGCAAATGAAACATCAAAGAATTCAGCATCAGAAAACCTAAATTGCAGAGGATCTGAACGCTCCGCCGAAAATCACATCGAACATGTTGTGTGGTGCGGCCGAGTTCACAACGCCGAAACGCAACAAGAAATGGCGTCGCAAGTTTTCTGATTTCGGCATCAATTTCACACTTTTGGGCGATCCAACGTTCACGTCGACGCACGCGATGGTACCATTCCATGGTGGCATCACTTACAGGTGTTCATAGGGTGGCTCAAATGTTTTATTTTCGTGGTTTTCAGCGATGAATAATGCAAGCCATGATCGACCATGGTCAGTAAAGTTCCTTGAAATCCTGACAACGACCGAATATTTCAATTCAATGAGGAAGTTGGCGAAACAAAAAAGTTAAAGGCTCATAGAAAAAGATTTCTGGTCGGAACGCCCGAAGTAATTCCCTGCTCTAAACCCGGAAGTGATTGAGATCCTTTAGGTTAAAAACATAAATTTTACAATTTCGCAGAGGTCTGGTGCCGCTGCAAGTACACCGTTCGACAGTGCACGCCTTTCCATGGGGCGAGCGAATGGCGACATTTGTCGTGAGCGAATACACACCGAATACCTTCTTCAATCACGTTTGGGCGCAGGGACTGGGACAGGTATATGTGAAATTCAGGACCTGAAATGCCTGATTCTTCAAGGCCAACCCTGTTTCAAGTTCTATCTATATGCAGGTGTATGCGGCGTTGCGTGTGCGTGATCTGCCGCAACTGTTGCGTAAAGCCATCGAATTTTTCTGTTTCGGCTGCGAACTACGACTGTTGGCCGGGTTGACCGACGCTCCCGCCCTAACTGTGACACCTGACAGGGGTGTATCACTGTACATTCAGGTATATGAGTGTTTGTGATGGGCTCTGTGAGTGAGAGTTTGCCCTTCAGGCTTTGTATGCCCGCTAGCAGTTCGCACAATACGAAGATGCCCATCGGAGACGAAAACTACGAAAAACTACAGTACCAGCTGCAATTCTAGGCGATCCTGAGGCGGCGCAGGCTGGCCTGCACAGTTAAGAAAAGAAACCAGCTGAGCCTGCAGGCGCCTTCAGGCCCGGCGGAGGCTTAGGCTGAGCCTGCGCCGCCTCAGGATCGCCTAGAATTGCAGCTGGTACTGTACTAACTTTGCGAGTGAGCACAGCGCAAACACACTATACGCATAACTACGGTAACGATAAGACTACACGACTTGACAACGATTTGCCTGGATCAAGAAATTTAAAAAAATTGTTGCATGTAGTCCAACGAACAGTAATTTTTGTGCTTGCCTGCAAAGTTGATGATACAGCCCTGCTGCATCACCTTCCCTTCTCGTTCAGGGCAAAGTGCGTCTAATCTTCGACGGTCCGTTCAAACAATTCGACGTCGTCACAGCATCCACCGGTCTCACGATCACAGTCGGTCGACAGATTTTTATTTTCATTAATTACCCCATAAAAATGGTAAATTTTTTTGCCTGAATCATAAAGGTCAAGCCCTACGTCGAACACGGCACCGTTTACGGCAAGATCGACTTGGATTCAGTTGATGTGAGCGTCGAGGAACTGGGAGTGTCTGGTTTAGGTGTGTGTTTTGGAGGGTGGTCGACAAGTTCCTTCGTTTAGTTGAAAACAACCGAACACCTCACAAACACAAAATAAAAAAATGCATATGTATACTCTGACAATTCTTTTTGGGAGAAACTTTTCAAACGCGTTGCCTGATCCGTAAAGCGCATGATGCGTGCACTGGCAATAGCGGTCACGTGACTTCTGTAGCCAGTGCACGCATAATGCGCTTTACGGATCAGGCAACGCGGTAGAAAAGTTTCTCCAAAAGAATTGCCAGAGTATACCGTATGTATATGTGCTATTTTCAGTCGGTGATACCGTTGGCAAAGCGATGAAATTTCTCGTGCCGCGCAAACTATGGCCTCAGGTGAAACGAAAACTCAAGTTCGCGCTTGACCGCAAAGGTTAGCGGAATGCACGACAATAATCTCCATGGCCGTGTTCTTGATTTTACAGCCTTTCGAATAATGAGCGGATCCTGTTTGAGCACACAAGAGCTGAGATAAAAAAAGAGCAACACTTATCGTGCATTGCTATAGCAAGAATGATGTTGTTGAGGTCAAAAACGGAAATTGACCAAACTATACGAGTGAAAATTCACCTGATCGGGAATCCTAAATACCACAATTTTCTGTTATGCGCAATACAACATGCGTCTCTTATGTATCTCGGTAACGGAACGCCATATAAATTGACCCAAACGAACCCAAACCTCTTGCGCCTGAAGATTTGTCGGCCCAATGCTGTCCATTTTTCCTCCACACGGTTTTCGGCGACGGCGATGTTTCACACCTGTATATCACAAATCCGCTATTTCAATTCAGGCATGAAGCTACCGGTTGTGTGTGGTTTGGAGTTGAAACGCACCCAACTGCGTTACGTCGATCACGCGCTGGTGATCGACACCGATCTGGAGTACGATGCGACCTCATTTGTCAAAAAGTTCTCCTCCCCAGATAAGGATGTTTAGGTGATCCCCTGTTCTGACTGGTTACTGTTCATGAACCAGAATGTACGTATTTTTCTTTTCAGAAATTCTATCTGAAAGTTATGATTCCTAACGGGCAATTTTTGTGTTCTAAACGATGCATAATCATCATACATAATGGGATTTGCAGCGCACTTCATCGATACAAGTATTATTTGGTCACGCGTCTATCTTTGTTCAGTCAGGCTATCTATAGTTCACCCATTGTTAAATAAAACTTTCAAGATTTCCATCACTGAGTGATCTGAAGTTCAATTTTGGGGTTTGTTACATAATAGCAGTAGATACATATGTAGTAATCCTCTGAAGCAAGTGCTAGGTAATGCATGCAGTATGCAGGTATCAGTGTCAGGTAGATGGCCTGGTGAAGCCTCGGCTAGTACTGTTGTTGTCAACCGAACTGCCTGTGGAAACGCAGCTGGTTGGGTGTCGGATATGCAGCACACGTGCGGGATGCGTGCAAAGAAATGCATACACGGTTGCTATAACATTACTTGGATAGCGCGACAGATGCGGTAACGACGTGGGCATCATGCTGCGTTTGTACGAGATACAGACAGATGCGTTGACCACATTAGTATAAACCAAAACACCCGACCGCAAAACATTTTAAACGATATGATGAATAACATGATGATTATCATGATGCCCACCCCACCTGCTCCTGCATAGGTAGTACCTGCAGGTATACATTACAACTTTTCCTCAAGCTCTGACTCAGTCTGTTGTTTCGTGCAGCTGGACAGTGCTCTTATCGAGTCCTGATCACGAACGCACAAGTATGAATCAGTCAGCCGTGTCCTCCAGATGAATGAACGAGACGCCCACGCGGCTAGCCGCATTGGCTGGTGATATAACGTACATGGCCATTCAATGACTGAGCAGAGACAAAGGGGATAGAGACAATCGCAAATGGCGCAATCGCACATGCGTACTGTTATAATTATGTTGCACCGTGCGGTTTTCTGCTCAGGAACCTTGCTGTGCCGCACTTGAACCTCTCACAAACTAAGCAAGACGGTAGTGTTCTGGAAACTGCCAATTCACTTGTTAGGGGGTTGTTAGGCAGCCGGGTAATATGGGAACCTTGCTGAAAAATTTATCGTATATACATGGGTGAAAACTTCGGGCCCCAAAAGACGCTGCATTTGGATTTGGATTCCAGGATTTTGCTGATTTGGGCCCCTGTGGCATACACAGGCAGCGGGACTCTGGGCGGGGTTCCTTTCAAAAACAAACAATCAAAAACACCGTCTAATTGTCCTTTCCCGAAACCATTGTTTTCTTTGGCTAATTTGTCCCAGATTGCCTACAATGAGCGATATGCAGTCCGTATCCGTAAAGTTGCTCTCTATCTCTCTCTTCAGTACTGCCCCTCGGGTACCCTGTCTGACTGAAACTTGCAATGAATTACCCACTTGTACAATACCGAGTTGCGTATTATACTTGGATTCGATTGATGCTAGCGTGTGTATGAATGAAAGTGCACGCGTGCGCCTATATACAAGCTTGTAGAGAGACTTCTACATTCACAAAACTGAGTGCGGTTGCTCTGCTACTACAAGTGCTTGCATTTGCAGCGGCTGCCACCGCACCGCGTTGTACCTTAGCAGCAGCAGTAAGAGCACACGCACACAGTTTGATTCATGGATTGCATGCACTTTGCTGTTGTGTGTATGGCTCGCATACAGACAGAGAGGCACACAGCCACACAGGTGTACGCAGCCATTCACATGTGCATCTGTAATGGGTAGTCCATATATAGGCACAGCAAGATGATTTTTGCACCGCCGCGTAGGTAGCACACATACAATACGTACGTATAGGTCGCGAGCCATCGATTTTCGCGTCATGCGTCAAAGCATGCGGGGAGAAAAATTTGACGCCTCGACCCGCGACGCCACAGTTGGCTTTTGACCGCAGTCGGACACAGCTTTGCCGTTTACAGCTGGATACAGTGCCCCATTGAGCAAAACCGAACCGACTATTGTCATGAATGACAGTTCATGCTTTTAGTGCACGTTGGACGCGTCTTTGACTTTGCGAACGTGGCTGAGCGGCGTTTTGCTGTTTCGTCCATATGTATGTGTGCTTCATTCCAACTTCAAAATAACTAACCGATTCTGGCAGGACACGTGCCACAACACAGAGCGTCCATTGATTGCAGACAGAGCACTCGACTTCCGGCTTTCATTCATAACCTCTCTCGCAAATGGGTGGTTTACCGATCGGCTATATACGGATATTTTTATAGGTTTAGGTTCAGACTCACTATAAGTTGAGAAGTGTCTGGAACTGTAACCCGCTAGGGCGTTATTGTGCTTGCCGTTGGATCATGGTGGTGTGGGTTAGTTGCACTTGAAGCAAAAAAGAGCACTTTCGCTTTTTACTATATACTCGCTCGAAGCGCTGGTCAAACACACACACACACACACACACACACACACACACACACACACACACACACACACACACACACACACACACACACACACACACACACACACACACACACACACACACACACACACACACACACACACACACACACACACACACACACACACACACACACACACACACACACACACACACACACACACACACACACACACACACACACACACACACACACACACACACACACCTTCAAACATATGGTTTCAATTCGAAACGACAGTGCTCTTTAGCATCTCTGCTACACGCACACTTTGTGTGTGGCTGCACTTCCCTTGCGTATATATATGTTCGTTGGCAGTGGCGGTGCTTCTGTGGTGCTGTGAGGCCTCCCCGGCTTTGTACAGCTTTTGGGGGGTACTTGTGGCTTTGCACGCCACACTGTGTGTGTGTGTGTGTGTGTGTGTGTGTGTGTGTGTGTGTGTGTGTGTGTGTGTGTGTGTGTGTGTGTGTGTGTGTGTGTGCGTGTGTATTTGTTTGCACGTTTTGTGGCTTTGGGCGCGAACACAGCTAAACCAGCCAGCCGCCCAGCTGCCTAGCACCCAGAGGTGCGAAGCATTTTGCGAGATGCAAATGACCCTGATGTGACAAGGATTTTGGAGACGGTTTCAGCTTCTTTCGACTTGAGAGACCAGGAGTCGCCAGAGCCAAATCTGTGCAGCCAATACGCAAGCAAGTGAGGCGTCGAAGAACCCTCACCAACTTGTTCTTATTCGTCCATATGTATGTTATCCACAAAACTAGCTCTCCTCCAACCCAAGTGACGTCAGAAATGAACCACATTTTGTGGCTGCCAGTCAGCCGAAGATGCATTATCGACCATTGTTGTACGCCATTGTTGCTGTGTTTGCGCCACCGTTCTGTACTTATCTCTCGCATGTATGTATATACTTGCATCCCAAAATTTTCAACTTCTTGTTTACTCGGTTGTGAGACATTGTCGCTTTTTGTGACATGGTCTCGCGTTATGTGAATTACAACATTTCTTGCTGTTAAGCTGGCAGCCTAAGCCTGAGCCGAAGTGTAGGCCTAAGCCTAAGCCTAAGCCCCGAAAGGCTAGATGAGAATACGAGCAACCAAGTAAAAACGCGCGACGATGTCAACGGACCGTTTTGCGCCTACGGCACTTTTCCCGAGGTCTTGAAAGTCATTTATTCATATCTCATTTTTTACACTCGCAGTTCTTGATGTGGGGAAATAGGCGCCTGGGTGTACCGGAAGTCGGATCATAATTTCCTCCTGATTACTAACGTACAGTTTCTTTGGTCAAATTACATGACGTACAGTATACATCTCGTGGTTCACTACGTATCAATACCTAAGTACAAGTGAGCTCCCAAATGCGCAGTGCTTGGTGAAGAAATTGAGAACCATCTTCTGCAGTCTCTTCCGTCACTCTTTCCCACCCACACACTGCATGAAACAAATGAAGCTGGTGTTTTTTTCTTGAAACCAAGCCCAGAAATCGGTGCTCGCACGGTAGTGCGATGCGACATATACAGTAGGTACATATGTGCCTCATATGCTTCAGTGCGCGCAGCAAAAACTCTACGTCACCGCCGTTTCAACAAAACTGTAGGTAAAGATCCCAGATTAGCACACTAGATATACGCAGGGTTGTTTCAAAAAAAACAGTGGTTAATTAAAAAAAATTTTGAAAAAAAAATTTTTTTTGAAGAGCCAGATATTCTGTTTTTTTTAATTAAAAACACGAGTTTTTCGGAAAAATAAGATCGCCTAATTCTTCCAAAAATGGCCTTTTTGAGGCATAAATTTTTGAAATTTTTTTTCTAGGTTGGGTCAAATTTCCCAAAATCGCGCCTGCGGCGCTTAGTTTGACCGCCAAAATGACTCATAATGAAGTGATGGGCCACAGTTTTTTTAATGATAAGTTAGTGCATGCTTCTTTGGCACCACAGTTTTCTATATTGTAGCCCCACCAATCTGTAAAACGGTTACACAGAACGTATGGAAACTAATAGGCACCATGTGTACATACAAGTGCACGTATACTGGCGCAGGATCATGATCAGAAACTTTTCATCTCATTCAGTGTCTTGAGAGCATCCTTCACAGGGGCTCTATTTGGAGAATTCAGGTACCGGAGAACGCCAAGTACTTCCCCTGGGGGCTTAGCTTAGGATTCACATCGAATATGAGGTTTCAATCAACTTCCCAAATATGCCCGCACTTTGTATAAGCATGTGAGACATGAGTGAAAATGTCTGCAGATGCGGCGCGCTTATTCAGAACAACTACATTGTTTCCAGTGGCGGCCTTTTGGAGGAGCATATTTGGCATTCTCCGGCACATCGCTCCTTTGATCAGAACTTTACCAGCCACAATACATAAACGATAATCGCTTCCTATTGTCGGTGAATCATTATCATCTACATATGTTTGGCACGTGAAATTTAGTATCCTGTGACAATCTACGCAGTTAGTCGCCCCCACGTCCGCGTGATATTTATACTACCGACAAACACTGACAGATAAAATAGTCGTGTACAGTCCACGTCACGTTTAGATCCTGCTAGAATAACCGAATCTCCTTCGTACATACGTTGATGATCCCCACGTGAGGGGTCACGTGACGAAAAATTTTGAGTTTTCAAAAATTTTTGTGTAGCGCCTCCATTTCATCTGAAACGACGTTTGCGCTACTTTTTCTAATTAAAAAATTTTTTTCAAAAAAAATAATTTTTTTGTGTTTTTTTAAAAAAAAACAGTGCTCTAATAAAATAATTCTTTTTTTCAACCCTGGATATACGTACGTCGTAACCAGTGGTGTCGTTGAGAAATCGAAATTTTCCCATACCCAGACCAATTTCCGGAAAATTTTCCCTACATACTCCTTAAAATCAAAAATTTCCCATACCAGGGGGGTTTCTCCAAAAATTCAAAAATTTCCCATACCCGAGGGGGGTTTCTGAAAAAATGACAGCAAAAATCTTCAAAAGGTACCAAAGTGGTCTAAAACAGAGTTTTCTTGTGGCAGCAAGCGATTTTTGACATTTTAAAGCGAAAAATGGTCAATTTTGGTACTTCTCGGTGTCGAAAACTCATTTCTTAGGGGTGCTTGTTCCAAAAGTGAAAAAATTTCCCATACCCCATACCAGGGGGTAACCCCCAACCCCCCTAACGACACCACTGGTGTCGTAACACGTAAACACGCAAATCAAAATGGACCCCATCTGTGTTTCCGTTATGCCGAATAAAGACTGCTTTTCGACTGTAATGCGGAATTTGAAATACAAATTTTGTAGTATCGTACTTTTATGCAGGTTCATCAGGTGGCGTATACTAATATTATGCCCTTAGGGCATACAGTATTGCATTGTATAAGCCGATGCACATCTCACTGTACGGCAACAAATTAGGAATTTACTATGCAAGACTGAAATACTGTATGCCCTGAGAAGTTTTGAAAAGTTTTGGTCACGACTTCCGCACTGTATAGTAGAAGAACAGCGTTATTCAGTATATTGAAAACACGCGAATCAAAGCACCTGTGTTTTCAATATGCTGCGTAACGCTGCTCTTCGACTACAGTGCGGAACTCGAGATCAAAACTTTTCTAGTATCGAATTTTGTGCAGTTTCATCAGGTTGCATATCATTGTTTCATGCCTTCAGGTCATATTTCCGTCTTGTATAGTAAATTCATAATTCGCTGTCGTACCGTGAGGCACATAGGTACGCCTCATAGTTAATGCCCAGATCTAAACCAGAAAATCAACTTTTGAAACATTCGGCCTGCATGAAGCAAACACACATGCAGCTTGCCAGCCAATAAACGCCGACGTTAACTACGGGGCGTATTTTACTGCACAGCAATGAATTTAGAAATTTACTATAAGACACTTTATATCCTTGAAACAGTTGCTGCACAAAAAGTCCAACTCATGGCCTGGAACCAGTCTCAGACGAGAAGCTAACGAACTCGGCGATAGCACCGTCGTGTTTCCCGAGGGAGAAAACCCCATGCGATTAACATTTCTTGCGTCAAATAAGGTCTGGACCCTGACTGGTCATTTGTGGGAGTAAAAAAGGCAAGAAAGTTTTTACAAAAGTGTCGACTGCATGTTACCCGCAATCGTGTGTGCCCGCACGCAGTAGGATGAAATTTTGGGCAGGCCTAGAATGCTAAGTTGTACAAGTTTTGTGCAAACTTTGAGCTTCTCAAGTCCGGTTTCGCCAAAATGGCGTAAGTTTTAATTTTTGAACTCGCGCACCACAGGGACTGATGCATATGTCACTTGGCACTACCGCGCTAGCTCCGACACACGTGTTTGCAGTGAGTGAATTGTGGGCATTGGATTTAATTATATTGAAATCTTATTTGCATTATTAGCTAACCAGAATGTATAGTTTTTTCGTGTCCATGTGTAAAAGCATTACCTTTGTAAACAATACTGAACATGCTGCGCAGGAATATCCGTTGCACAGGGCACCAAGCAAGTTATTGTTTTGGAACATTAGATCTTGTCAGTTTACGACGGTCCGTGCAGGCATTTTGCTCAGTGTCTGCAGTATGCAGCGTGTGCGTGCGAGTGCCATGAGCTGGCGGATTGCCTATACTATTACATGATTATTGCGACATAAGACGGCGTCTTTGGCTAAACTTGGCTAATAAACTTTCGGTCCACACTGTAAACGTAAAACTGTCTGAGCTTCAGCTTTTACTCGTGAACACACACACACACCTTTCATTCCTTTGCAAGTTTCAGCTACTATCCGTGTCCCAACAAGTCCCGTGTGTGCGTAACACTAACAACAACAAGCCGCAGACAGCACGGACGCCACATAAGCATAGTGCGGTACATACAGTACATGCAGACTGCACTGGGAAAATCATTGATTACAATATTGCGCTTGTGTGTGTGTATGTATATCGGGTGTTATGTTTGTATGTACATGTGTGTGTGTGTGTGTGTGTGTGTGTGTGTGTGTGTGTGTGTGTGTGTGTGTGTGTGTGTGTGTGTGTGTGTGTGTGTGTGTGTGTGTGTGTGTGTGTGTGTGTGTGTGTGTGTGTGTGTGTGTGTGTGTGTGTGTGTGTGTGTGTGTGTGTGTGTGTGTGTGTGTGTGTGTGTGTGTGTGTGTGTGTGTGTGTGTGTGTGTGTGTGTGTGTGTGTGTGTGTGTGTGTGTGTGTGTGTGTGTGTGTGTGTGTGTGTGTGTGTGTGTGTGTGTGTGTGTGTGTGTGTGTGTGTGTGTGTGTGTGTGTGTGTGTGTGTGTGTGTGTGTGTGTGTGTGTGTGTGTGTGTGTGTGTGTGTGTGTGTGTGTGTGTGTGTGTGTGTGTGTGTGTGTGTGTGTGTGTGTGTGTGTGTGTGTGTGTGTGTGTGTGTGTGTGTGTGTGTGTGTGTGTGTGTGTGTGTGTGTGTGTGTGTGTGTGTGTGTGTGCACATGCACACACGCGGTCACTGTCCAAGTCCAACTACACAGCAGCGAGAAAAATTCATGCGTGCCGCCACCGCGCAGCGCCGCCCAGTCAGACGGACATACAATGCTATAGGTACACAAGCAGTGCGCAGTGTCTTCGTCTGTGCTTGTGCGCTGAGGCAAAAGCCATTCTCAGCGGCAGCGCCACACGTGCAGGCACGCAAGCACTGCACAGACATGTATGCAAGTGCAGCACCTACTATCATCTCCGATCGCATGTATATACATACATAGGTATGTACATACGTACAGCCATGTGTGGTCCAACCATGCACCACGTAGGTCAAGGCGACGGTCCAGCCAGCCACGATCTGGTACCGTACCGATACTGGAACCGTTGCCACACCGATAACGAGCTTGTGTATGAGAGCATATATATATAGCCGCTTGATAGGTACATACACAGCAGCGTTTGGTGTTGATATAGTGTAGAGAGCAGCGTTTCAGACTTGGGCGCCACATGTACTTTGCGCTTGTTTGCTGTGTCCTGGTGGTGCGCGCGCCACATTAGCCCCTGTGCATGTATGTATACGCAAACGTTGCGTTATTGTGGTTTTTTGTGCGCCGCTATATACTGCGATACCGCGCGCGGCCATGGCTGGTCAGAAGCGAGAGCAGAAACGAAGAAGAGCACATGTGAGCATGCGGCCTCGCTTGCCTTGTGCGCAAGTATGCACACCCGCACATATACATAGCTATGGCGTTGTTGTGTCATGGCTTTTCCGTTTTTGCCGTGTCCGCGCCCTGCTCGCATCCCATGTACATACGTATGTATATGCCCTGATTGTTTGGCGTTGATTCGCACACAAAGTGTACATGTACATGTCCATGTTCACATGTATACACACGTGGTGCACCATCCATCCAGCCCACGTGCATATTGGATCCGACACTGTGTCGGACTCAAATGTGAAAAAACTGTCGTTTTTGTCGCGTTTGGAAAGTACCTATAATTTCAAGGCCAGAACGTTCTGCATTGCCAATAATGCACCTTACATAATGTATATGGACTTTGTTTCCGAAGCGAGAGCTTGAATGATCGTTTTTGTTGGTATCAGCCATCAATACAAATCTGGAGCACTGATAAAGTCCGAAATCAGGCACATTCCTAGAATAGTACACGCGCAAAAGTGTCGCTATATTCGGTCACACGCGCTTGTGTGCATGTCATTTGACGAGCGGGTTTTCGCGTTTCGCGGCTGTTTGCGCGAGATTGAAGCCTCTTGATTCTGTGTGTCGATGTCACGTTCCAGTATATGCATGTATGTTCCTAACTGTAAACATGTGAATACTTGTGAAAATCTTGGTACTGTCACCCAAGACAAAAGAATGATACATCCAAGAAAAAAATCGTTTTCTGATGCTTGAAACATCAGAGGCCGCGCTTGTGACTCACGTTTTGTTATTATTGTTGACCATGATGGGTGATGATGGTTGTTTTCACACAATTGCCAATTTGACAGCACGCAGGTGCAACTCATGAATACTTGTTTTGGCTTTGGGCGCCTCTGAGCGCGAGTTGTTGTGGGGAGCCAAATGTTTGCGGTTTAGATTTGCACCTGGAGGCGCGCGAACGAGAAAGCATACATACACTTTTTTATGAACGGAACTGTGCTATTATCCGTGGGATTAGGATGCATTTTGTTTGTTGCTGGAAAGGCAGCCACTACCCACACTTGTCTCGTCTGTTTCCGTATAGCCAGACTGGACTGTCCGCAGGATGGATAAAAATGTCACAGGAAACGGATATTTAACCTTTTTCAAAAAAGTGTGGCTTTCTTTAGAATTTTCTACATTCATTTTACACACGCATACAGTATGTACATGTCCAGAGGACAAAACTTAGCTCTCGTACCTTGCGCACTGGAACTTCTGCAGATGTCATATATGAAATCGTTGAGTGTTGTCAATCCTTAAATTTCACGCTTTGCTTTTTTCAACTCAAAATATTTCAGTTTCAAACAACCATTAGTTGTAGACCAGTTTCATTGCCACATCGGTGTACAACATCTCGTGTCCCGTGCGTAAACATCGGTTTGTAAGCGTCCATTGATGTTTCACAGCGGCAAGACCACAATTTCTCTGGATAATTGATATCCTAACCACGCTGAAACATCATCAAAGCTTGCAATTTCCCAGATCCTATGCTCACATTCAAACCAATGTCAATCAATCAATCAAACATCAAAACGTGCCGGCAATTGTCAGCCAACCATTGATTAGCTGACGCCCCATTACTGCCAACAAGTACAGTCAACCAAACACACACACACAATGGTACGCTGGCACGACCGTAGCTGCCGGTGATTGGGCGTGCACACGCACGTGTCTGCGCTGCTGTGACGTCGGTAAACCTGTGCAGGTCGGTATCTACAACATGTTTGTTTAGAGAATACGGGTCAGCAGTGTTGCTTTGCACGAACGGCACGAATATTCCTCCGCATTCTTCTTCTTCGTGCAGGTGTGAGCTTGACATCAATGGCAGCCGAAGGTGACAACGTCGATCCATCACTGTTGTGGTCGGCACGTGACCACGGGCATGTGTTCGTCAAAAAGACATTCCACAAATTGGGCATCTGCCATCATTGCTGTGATACGCTGTGGAATCCGTTGAGTAGTGGATATGTGTGTGAAGGTATGTATACCTGGGGCTGATGTTTCAATTTGGTCCACAAAACCACTTAGTAACCCACGATGATGTTTCAGTGTGCAATTTCGCCTGCCACGAGAGATGCATGAGAACCGTTGCCTCGTATTGTTCCGGCGTCGCACTGCAGTTGGTCAAGGTAACCGAATCCGGGAAACTCATCAATCAATCAATTTCACGAATCGAGAATCAATTGATTCATCGGTCGATGTTTCAGAATCCTGTGGCGCACACCTGGTCAGACGTTTCGCATTCGGGATTGAAATGCATTCGCGATCCGAATGTGCGTATTCTATGCAGCGTATGTCGCAAACGATGCGACAACCAGCCGTCGGTCGAATGCGAAGGTGATGTTTCAATTGCTTGTTTTTGGAATTGTCCGACTCCATAGCCGAACTACACATGCTACAATAGGTGAACTTCTGTGTGTATGTGAATTAGAATTGCCGTACGCCCGAACCAAACTGATGTTTCAGTGTGCGAGTATTACGTGCACGTCGACTGTCGTGATTTGGCAGTCAGCGATTGCCGTGAGGCGGCCACCTATTCGGCCTGGTGTGGACAGGTATAAACGTACATGGACTACGCTCTTACGTTTATTTTAAACACGTCTTTTTTATGCTGTGTTTTTGTGCAATTCCCGCAAACCGCATAAATTGCCACAAAACCGCCACACAGGATCAACAACCGGTGCAACATCACCACTGGCGCGAGGGTAATCTGCCGCAAGACAGCAAATGCAAGATTTGTCGCAAAACATGCTCATCCAACGAATGTCTGGCCGGAATGCGATGCGAGTGGTGCGGATATACGGTAATGTTCGGGGCTCAAGTAACAGTGTTAAGTAGGCAGGCACTATGTATGTATTTGAATTAGCGTTCATGCAGCTTTTAGGCTACAACTCAGTATATGTAACGCCAGTAAAATCAGACGGGGAGTACGAATTTCCGGAACTGCTTATTTTGTGTCTCTCGGTTGCAGTTTTATGGCGATTGTGCGCTTTCTAATTTCTTTTTATTAGTCAGTGTTCAGTGAAGTGCGGACACGGCGGCGCCACATGTGCCATCTGGTTGTGGGCTCGCGTCGCGGTACATACAGTATATTTACAGTACCAGCTTCGCAGGGCGCACGCAGCGAGCCAGACTTATTTCACAATGCTACTGTGCAGGGCAGGGGAAAAGAAAAATGCTCCTCTTCATCACTGTTCGGAGGACCGAGTCTCCTCGGTGCATTTGCATATGTACCGGGCAAAAACAAACATGACTGTTGCGCACACAGAACAGAACAGTGAAAAAAGACGACCCACTTTTCAAGTATGGGTAGCATGTTATGGTGATGTTTCATAGTCTTGTTATTTGCGCAGGCGCACAGCGTTTGCTACAAGCAGGCGCCGATCGAGTGCGATTTCGGTATGCTGAAACCAATCATGTTACCGCCCAACTGCCTTACCACACCGCGCACAGAACTGCCAATGAGCGAACTGTTGAGTATAAAGGGGAAGCGCGACGATCAATATGGTTCGTTTCTAATTTTGGATGCATGAAGTAAGCATGCTCCATGCACCTATGAGATACCGTGGTGCATTACCCTACCGTAGTCCACATCCCCAGCCATACCGTAATCCACATATCCCTAGCCAATCTCTGTGATGTTTCAGCAGCCGCAATCAAAGAAGCAAACGACTGCGCATTGGCGAAGGGACAGGAGCGGTCCGACTGTAAGTGCGCCTTCAGCGCTTTGCTTTGAAATTGACTTTCTTTTTTTTCAAAACAAAAACAATTTTTGATATTTCAGACGAGATTCTGAGAGTCTACGACGGCAACGAAGCGTTGAAAGAAAACACATATCGGATTATATCGGTGCACAAACAGTCGAGTGTTCGACAGATTACGGTAGGTGTACTGTAATGATGTTTCGATGTTTTCTCAATACATTTTCCCATAATTTACATTGTTCCCGCAGGACGCTGCCCTCAAAGCCTACCACATTGTTTGCGATTCGTCAAAAGTGTTTATTTCACAAGTCATGAACGACGGTATGACTGATTATTTTCTCTTCATACGCTTTCTCTTCCATTGCATTTACGCCAACCTTCCTGTCTGCAGCCGGCACCGAGGAGGAGGAGTTGCGTGACCAGATGCCCCTCCGCAACGTTGCGCGACCGCAGGGCGGATTCGGCCGGATATTCCTGCGATACAGGGAGGCCGACACTGAGCACACCGTCATACGGGTCTACGGCAGCTGGCTCAGGTTCATTACGATGATTTTCTCTGTATTTTCATTTAGAATGGAATCAGAACCAAACACCCTAACCGCGTTTTTTCGTCCGCAGACTCCCGGTGACCTACTGCAGTATCACAGTGACCAAACGCACCAAAGTCATCAACGTGATCACCGAATCGTTGAGACATTTCGGACTGAGGAACAAGGCCGATGATTATAATCTGGTCGAGGTGTCGTTGGACAAAGGAGGTATGTACATATGCAAACGTCATGAGGGTTCTTTCGAAGCGGGTGATATTCCAAAAAATAATTTGGTCTCTGTTTTTTCAGTAGCCGAGCGGGTAATGAGTTATGACGACCAAATACTGAATCTGCACCAGATGATACAAAGGGTTAGTGTTTTTGGCAGCCAGCCAAAAAACGGCAATACATATACATACGCTTGCATATAACGAGTTTGAAACATCGCAGGAATCGTTGCGACGGTACGAAAAGGTGCGATTCTACCTGCAACTGCGCGAAGAGCCACCTGGGTCCACATTTGCCGTCTACGTAGCGAATCTGCCGCCGAATATGTTCCAGCAACAATATGAGCGAATGTTGTTGTCAATGCTTGGTGCTAATGGTGGGCGGATAGGATGGTTCAAAAGTGCTCATCTACTACATATTTCTCTCACGACAGAATTTAGTGTCTTCATTAATGTGCATGCTTTGCCTGATTCGCATTCAAGTGGTGTGCCAAATCTTAGCCCATTGTCACGTAAAGGGGGACCAACGGCTATTCTGATGCTTGGAGACCTGACGGTCGAAACGGACAATCAAAAAGCACATTGCTGTGCAATTCACATTTGTGAACCCATTACAGTCCAGTGGAGACCGCGCTGCGCCCTGGATCTTCGTTGGGGTCACACGCGTGGCCGTTTGGTGCATTTGCACTGACGATGACCTGGCACACCGCCCGTCTGCACGGGCAGGCCGAGACAGGCGCATCGGATCCAAAAACACCATTTCTCATGCGTGTATTCAATTGCAGAGCGACCATTCATCAAAATCAGTCCCATCTACTACGAGCACGGTTCGCTCGTGTTGACATTCGATTGTGCGCATTCCGCGTCGGCGGCCGTGCTCAAACTGAATGGTGAATCGTACACCGACAGGCGGACGGGCACCAAGAAGGCCATACTTGTTATGTGTTTGCCCGATATACAGGTATTCCTATACATGCTTGGGTGCTGCTTGGTGTTTGAAACGATTTTCATCGAATCTTGCCAATGCGCCATGAGGCTAGATTACGTTGCCTGGGTATATGCACCCAATGTGCAGTTTGTTTGGGGGTATAGGTGTCAGCCAAACCGGAGTATACCGCGGGGCACGCGGGTGACCTTTGCTTAACACACAGGAATATGCGCCCCGTACCGTCCGCGGGTCTTCCGCGCACCCATGCGCACGACCCGCGTGCAGCGCGGGGCATTGGGTTTTCGCGGGCCCTTACCTCCAAAGTTGTTCGGAGATCTGTACGTACTATCTTATCGAGCTAAACATGGGTTGATAGGGCGTTAACCTAACACACGCCTGAGTCAGATAATGGGTCTAAAGGTGGAGTAATATGTACTGTACACACTTGTCCGTTTTGGGCTTGTAGGCAGTGTAGATAATGTATGCATATGGTGCATGGACACATCTTTCACTCTGGCCCAAATTAGGGCTCCAGCGCTATGATAAAATATGATTCAAACAAAAATTTGTCTTCATTGCCTACAGGCCCAGGAAGTTTAACATTTCAGGTTCAATGTTTGCGCCGTTGTTCTTCAATGTCTCCAGTATTGCGGCAAAACATCTTAAAAGACCGGGCCATTGCTCTGCCATTACCTAGTTTCTCGAGGAACTGTATACTGTGTACTGTATGGGGTGTCCACAATCTTTCCCTTGCTGATTCAGGCACACATGATCCCGCCAGACGTCGAGCCCCTGCTTGTGTTCGTCAACGTCAATTCGGGCGGTTGTCAGGGCGAAAAGTTGTTGCGTTTGTGTCGCAAAGTGCTGAATCCATTCCAAGTGTTCGATGTGCTCAAAGGCAGTCCACTTGTCGGGTACGATCTTGTTCTGCTGATGTTTCATTGGACGTTTGCAAATATAAAATAGGACGTTGTCATTACATCGGCTGTAAAAATTGCAATAATATAGGGTGCAAACATCGCCCACTATTGGGTCACTCTTCGGTTCACTGGAGAAACGGACTTTATGGATATGGTTGAATTAAACATAGCTTGTTCGAGTCGCCAGGCTATTCTGCGTGCGCCGGACAATTGTGTATCCAGTGGTTAAGAAATTTTTTTGTTATTCGAGCCCCATTTTTTCAAAAAAATTTTTAATTAAAATTTTTTTATTCCAGCCAAAATCTGCCCAACACGATAAAAGATGAGCGCTCAAGTGCAAAATAGGGGCCCACCCAGTCACACGTGTGTAGTCATATGAGTATGAGAGGCCATGTGAGTGTGCGCACTTTTTCTAGATGCCACAAAACAACGATTATGGCACCGAATACACCCATGGTAGGGTCAGGTGATGTCAACAGTAGCAATTTTTATGCAAAAATAGCACTTTTAGAGCAAAAAATAGAGAAATTTTCGAATTTTGAAATAATAAACAAATTTTGTTAACTTTTGGAACGAATGTAAAAAAAAATTTTTTAATAAAAAAATTTTTTTTAGAAACCACTGAGTGTATCCACACAATTGGCTGGCGGTGCTCCACATAGTGAATATTCTTCACAGTGAACAGAATAGTTGGGTCCCATTCTGGTCACCATAGGGGTTTCAACAGTTTTGTGCACTTGACTTTCAGACTGTACGTGTTTCGCAACGTTCCCAAATACAAAATCCTGGCTTGCGGCGGTGACGGCACAGTCGGCTGGGTACTCAACTGTCTTGATCTCACCAAACAGGTATACACCATCTGCCCCTTTGCAGTTGCATAATCATACAACTTTTGGGTCACCCTATAAAAGCGTGTGGACTTGCAAAGACATATTTTTACAGGACGCTGCATGTTTCCTGCCGCCGTGCGCCATCATGCCCCTCGGCACCGGCAACGACCTTTCGAACGTGCTGCTCTGGGGAAAAACACACGACGGAAATCTGATTGACACGCTCAAGGATGTGATTGACGCCGAACAGATACAATTGGACAGGTCGGCTCGCGCTTTCAGGAAGTACCGACTATCCTGTTGACGCAATAACGAACCCGCCATTTGTTGTCCGTGTGCTAGTGGTTTTTGTGCGGTAGCACATGCGGATATGGCGGGGGTGTGATGTTGGGGGACCACGTCAAGGTATGCAGATGATGGTGAAACGGGTCTTACTGTCGTCCGGTGGTGTACCAGGTCATCGTCAGTGTTACCAGTCCGTTGCACTAACAACACGTTTACAATCGTTACAGATGGACAGTGATCTTCCATCAAGACGAGGCGACCGTGCCGGAGTCAGCGATCAACGATGTGAACCCAACCATGTCGAACCCCGTTGAACAGACGATGTTGGTGACGATGAACAACTACTTCGGCATTGGCATTGACGCTGAAGTTATTGCTGAGTTCGCCGCTGAGGTCGGTTGTGGGATTGATTGGAGCAAGTTATACACATACAGCACCAACTGTATTGGCGTTTCACCGGCTTTTATGATGTCGATTTTGGACCTTGCGCATGGCCCAGTTCGATGTGACGCTTTCAGCATTGTGCGGTGTCAATCCCAGTAAGTGGACACCCTATGGGCCGCATTCTCGATAGTGCAATCACAATGAAATGCACACAATCAATTGCGTGGCTGGGCGCCATCGATTGCGCGCGTTCAATTCTGCGTTTGTGCAATGTTTCAAAGCATCTCACAACGTGTGCAATGAAGCCGCGCACACAAACACTTTTGATTGTGCGCAGTTGAGTGCGATTGCGACACGCGACTGCTTGCGGTTGCGCTATCGGAAATTGGGCCCTGTGTCTACCAGTGTCTGTTTACGACTATCACAACTTGGCAAAAACAGAATACGAAATCATGTTCTTATTCATAAGTATATACCAAAAATATCTTCGAAATCAGGTTCTTATTCATACATAAGTACTGTATATACCAAAAATATCTTCAAATATTACTTTCAGCGCGAGGCCAACCCGGAAAAGTTCACCAACCAAGTCTACAACAAGTTCATGTACGGCACCATCGGCGCTAGAAAACTGTTCTCCCGGAGCGTCAGGGATTTCAGGAGCAAAGTGGAGCTGGAAGTCGATGGGAAGCCCGTTGAGTTGCCAGCCATTGAGGGACTCTGCATTCTCAACATTCAAAGGTGAATTGTAAAAATACGGAAGTACGTAACACGTGGTCGTTGATATTGAGAACACTTCTGCTGAGACCATCTTTGCGACTTCACACCACATTATTTCATTGCAGTTGGGCGAGCGGCCTGAATCCGTGGGGCACTGCCAGCGATGACAGGTTCACCGAACAGTCGATTCATGACGGCAAACTCGAGATTCTTGGCGTCACCGGCATCACACATTTGGGACAGATACAGACGCACGTCAGCACCGGCATTAGGATTGCGCAGGGCGGATCGGTTAGCTGATGCTTCGCGGGTATAGGGTGACTCGACCGGTTTCTTATCTGCCATACTTTCAGTGCAGTGTTGGAGGATTTCGCGATCTTTCAGTATTACTTGAAAGATACTGTTTCTTCCCATCCACCTTCCGATTCTTGGTATATAGTTGTAGTCCAACTTGGTGTAGTTGTACCGTCAGCTATGTATAGTCCAGCCACGGACTCATGAGACGACTTTTTTTTAAATTGGCTTGTGCGGATCCAACAATGTTCCGGTTCCACGTATTTCGGAAATGAAAGAAAGAGAAACGCACGTATTTTTTTAAAACACGCTCTCCACTCGGTGCGTAAATTCCCTTTTGACTCCCAAAACATTTGTGTGCTGAACAACGCTGCTGTTCGCGTAAGCACGCAACAAATTGAGGTCAGCCAGCTGGAACTTGTCATCATCTCCCTCAGCCAATCTCTTTCTTTTGTTTGCGAAAACACGTGTATCTGGAGCATTTTTGAATGCGGCCAAGCAAGCTTTAAAAAAAGTCGTCTCATGAGCTGGTGGCTGGACTATACAGTATATCGTCTCGGTCTCGGACTTTTTGGCTGACAAGGTTGAATGTAACGGTCATAATGCTCGTTTAGGTTCGATAATATCACAATCTCTCTCAATCTGCGCATTGTTTGGAACGAGTACACTGAATTATATGCGATTCGAATACGTTTCAGATACGAATAATCACTCACGAAGAGCTGGCAGTACAAGTGGACGGCGAACCTTTCGGCGTGGGCAGACCCAAACGCGAACCCGTTGGCACAATCACTATACTCAAATCGGCTCTGAAGGTTTGTGTCAGGGGAATTGTTTGTTTGTGATTTATAAAAAAACCTAATAGAAATACCCAGGAGAACAAAAAATAATGCATTTTCGACATCACAGCTGAGTCTGCATACCCTGTGGATTAGCTTGAATGCACCAAAACAAGTAAGGTGAAGTACAGACATTATAAAACTTGGCAATCGCTTGAGATATTTCTGATTTGGGTAATGCAATGCACCACATTCACTTTACAACTGTATACTTTTTGCCTGTGATACACATACAGCATGTTTATGCCGTGTGTTCGTGTAATGGCGCATGTTTGTGACCAACGCAACGTGTGTGTGTAATGGTCTGTTTTGCAACGATGTTTCAATGTTGACATGTGCATGACGCAGAAGCGATGTTGTCTCTGTTTTGTGCAACAGCAATCTGCGGTTACCGATACGGTATATCCCCTGGTTATTTCCAGGGTTTCCGTATACCTGTTTTCTCTGTTTCACCATGCACTTTTTGCGCTGAAACAATGTGTTGTTGAGACTGAACTGATCGGTGAGACAGGTTGTTGGTGTTCCGATCTGAGTTTCACACAACCCCATTCCTTCAATTTATTAACGTGGGCGTGACATCACGTTAGTTACAGTATCTTTCCCTGATGTTGTGATCTCTCTATCGGTGATTTTCGTCTTCCCTCCCCTTTCCCGTTAGCAGTGCACTGTACACAGTGCAAAGCACGTCTTCGCTCTTCAGCGCTGCAGCAATGAACATCTATGTAGAGCGATATGTATCAATAGGTTACATTGTCATGTTGCATCCCCGTTTCAAAATGGTCAGTATTTTTTGTAGTTGGTATGCGCAAGGAACGATGTAAACCTATGTGATCGGTCCGGGTCCAACTTCACAAGTTTGATTAAATTGCCCGTTGGCACCACCGGGATTGGGTCGGTCACACAGTTTGTTGCTCCGTTGTGAACCTCATGGATTTAGATTGTTTTACACATCGAGCCGCAGATGTATTGTGCTGTTTAGGAATGGGATTATGCATTAGTGTAGTCGGAGACATGTATGTACCTATCGGAGTTTTCCACTTGAAGCCCCGGAGCTCTGATCGGAAAATGGGCCCTCTGACAAAACAGAAAATATCCAGTTAGAGCCGCCGGGGCTTTAAGTGGAAAATACACAATTAGAGCCGCCGGGGCTTTAAGTGGAAGTGTTTCCACTAACAGCCCTCGGAGGCGTTAAGCGGAAAACTGGGTGTGTTCAGCCTTCTTAGCAAGGACACGTTAGCATATGATTTTGACGCTCTGATACCACACTTGAACCTGATTATGAGGATCTTCATCCTCTGGTAAAGCAGCCGAAAAACAACAATAAAGTACGATATATTGTTCACCAGTGCTCGAACGGGATTGCTTATTGGGATCGGGATCCGAATAACTAATCGGAATCGGTATCCATATTTTTTAACGGGATTGAAAATTTGCGGATCGGGATCGGGATTGATAATCGAGATCGGGATTACAGTTTTGCCACAAGATTAGTCACCTTACAGATGATTTTCATTTTTGGACCCCGCAGTCAGACCACACATCCGCAGCAAATTATGCAGAACGATGCATTGACCATTTTTCTTCCACATTTTTGTTGTCATACTCAATTTTATATCATACAAAGGTGATACACCGCTGCTTTCAGCAGCTTTGTAATACCGATCGGGAGGATCAGTTGTAGAAAATTAATCGGGGTCGAGATTTCGGGAACTTATCGGGATTGAAATTCTTCGGATCGGGATCTCGGGATCGGGATCCCGTTCGTGCACTGTTGGTCACTCGCTGCACAACTAACTTGAACGATTTTGCCAAGTTTACTCATTGGTTAAAAAATTTGTGGTCCAGAAAAAGTAAATCCAATTATAGCCCCGGGGGCTTAAGTGGAAAACTCCGGTACATACCGTATATGTAGTGCTATTGACGTTGACATTGTTATGCTGTCGTGTCATGCGACCTGAATCGGCCTAGCCTCGGTCATGTACCTGTAGTGTCCATTTTGAAGTACTTTACATGCGTGTTCGGTGGACCCTCTTGTTAGTGCATCCAGAGTCTACCACGCTCGCTGAGGTTTCATATTGTCAAATTGGGATAGCAATTGGCATTTAATCGTGTTGACGCTAGGGTACAGTGAATCTTGAATGTGCGGCATATCCTTCGCGTTTCACAACGTTTCAATGTTAAACGGCACCACTTGAATGTTATGTAAAGCGTGTGTGTGTTCACAAGCACTTGTGACGACAACGTACTTCGTGATCAAAGATTCTTTCTCTTCAATGTTGTGAAACATCAGCCGCATTATCATGACTGATCGTGCACCCGAAGCACAGTGTCGCTCTGTAGATCACGAAGTGTGTTCCTATATAAAAGGCAGGATAAAGAGTAGCGTATCTGCGATGAATTTTCTATAAAACCTCACACTCAATGCATATGTCGTCAAGAACAACATCCGAGCATTGCTTCAACCATATAAAAATTTGAGTCTCAGAGTTTTTTTCCCGTTCCGTCAATCACGTTTTGTGCCGCAGTCGTATACGCGAGTGAGAGTGCCCTTTCTAGGCCACCATGTTGAAGAAGACCAAACGATCGTCATCCAAGAAGGTGGTCTCGCACGGATCGCGTGGTTCGACGGCGGCGGCATCGCCCGCGATCGATCCGGACCGACCCAATCTGCCATATCTCGGTCCGTCGACATCGACGCCGCCGGCCATGCCCGGTCCTGGTCCCAGCCCGGTCTCGCCCAGCGCACAGCTCAACGTTCAGCCGACAGCCCAACAGGGCGGCAGCAACCCGTCATTGACCAGTGGAACATCATCTAGCAATCTGGAACAATTGCATTCACCCGACCAATGCTCGCCCGAATACGACACGTTTCTGTGACATACGCACTGACCACGCAACAGCTAACAGCACACATACATACATAGTAGCGCGGGGCTCGTGTTGCTGCTGCGAAGTGAATGCAGTGAACTGATGCAGTGAAATGGAAATTGGAAATTTCTACTTCACTGCCGAGTTCGCGACAATTTCTTCGCTTCATCGAAACCATAGAAGCACGCTCGTCTTAGACAATGTAGGCATATTTAGGTGATGTTTCATTGAGCCAGCTCCACACACACAGACAAAATAATTGCGAACTTCTACCGTATGCCGTTGGCAAAAATCAACGTGTGATAATTTGTATGCGATTTGACGCCGACATAACCATATGGCCACTGTAATATTTGGGATGTACGGTGTGTAGGTTGTTGCTAATTGACTCACAGTCACAGTAACCTGATCTATTGTATCGGTGTACTTACTATGTAAGACTGCTTGTGCTGCCGCTCTCTGTCCCGTGGTTGTGTACGTGTATACCATGTGTAAGAATGTTGATTTTGATTGCCGTGTTCTGTAACTTTGCATAACACTCATCACGGAACAAGTTTTGTAGTCGTATGTGACATTTGCCAGTTGTCCACATGCGGTAGACTAGGTTGTGAAACATTACATTACGAGCAAATCTCACGGATGGCTGATGCGCTAATTAATGTAGGTATGTAACGCTCGACATGCCGACTATAAACATTGCAGCTCATTTTTGTTTGTTTTCTGCTTAAATTCCTTTTTTTTAAATTTTGTTATTTGTCGCAACAACGACTTTCCGTGACTGTGACTCATTCGTTTAGTTTTGGCTGCAGCAGCACCGCAAATGCACTGCACCCGACCATGAAACATCATCAGTTGCAGTGCGTGTGTGTGTGTCAATATGCGTGTCTCTCTAATGTCGCGTGCTTGGCTTCTTCGCTACGAATAACTGTGCGCCTATTCTGACGCTGACGGACTGAGCCAAGCGCAGTGAAATTTGAAGTGAAGGAAGTTCATGCGCTTCAGTGCATTGTTTCACTGCGCTCGGTTCATTGCATCACAGTGTAGGCCGCAGTTGTTGCTGCCGCACCGATGTGCTACCGATATTGTTTTGTCAGGGATTGTGTGAATCGTTCTCGAAAACCGGTGCAGCTGCACAGTTTTTCTGCGCTTGAGTACGTAATTTCAAATGCGGCTAAAATTTGAACAGTACACCGGTTCCGAAATCAGTTTATAACGACCCCGAACAGAACAATAGTGCTCAACAGTCAGACATTCCTACTTTTGGTTACCGCTTCTCGTTCAAAGAACTGTATACATTTTATTCTCCACCTATATTTCCTGTCGCGTGTAGTTGGCAGTGGTTCTGATCTGGCTGGGTTTGGTTTCGCAATTTTGTTTTCGGCAGACCCTCTTGTTTGTGGCTGCTGCCTTTAGTTCTTCGTGCAACGGCCCGTCGAAGCATAGCAAACAAGCCCGTCTTCTGCGTACTTTTGTTTTGACAGAAAGCCAGTGTACACCACATACCTTTGCCGGTCAAAGAAATACAAAACCGTGAGAAATCCAACTTAGGAATGTTACTTGGATACAGTTTTTGGTGTATTGGTGCGCCCTTTCGTAGACCTTGGAATCCACAAGCTGAAAGAAAAACCTGAAGGCATCAGTACCCAACAAACATTGTCATTTGGTCACTTTGCAGCAAATTTCTATTTTTGATCTCAGTTTTCGTTTAGCTTTCAGATGATTTTATATACGGATTTTGTACTTTTTCTTGACGTTTATTGATGCTTTTTGCGAATGTCAAACACTTTTAATTGAAATACAGTATGCGTTACATATATTGCGCTTTTGTGCACATTTATATGTATACATAATAGTTTCAGGTATACACGTTTATATCATTAATATAAGCAGCAATATATTCGATTGCGGAATGTGACTGAATTAAACTATAAAACTAAAAGGTAAAACTATACTTCGTTCTCGGAATCAACAAAGAGTCATTTTTCAGTTGCAATGAGGGCGCGATAGTTTGTTCTTTGCTTCCCAAGAGAGCAGCGAAGTTTAGTTGGACCTTTGAAGTTTCTTGAAACAACAGACAAAAAACAAGCAGAGAAAAATCTTTTGAACACCAACAAGTGATGAGCATCAAATCTTGGAAAAATTGGCGCTTTTTCCCGTTCTTCAGGTAAACTTAACAGTTTCAGAGCTATGGGATACCCGAATACGTGAAGTAATAAAGTCCTAAATGCAGAAAAAATGAACACTGATTTGACATGATGTGCGGCAATT
>JASAMV010002883.1:0-17737 GCA_030248065.1 Rhynchonema sp. JSB1_4
GAGCGAGGTGGATTTATTCGCAACACTGAAATCAACGAGCGAGTGCAGTGCAAAGAATCAGGCTTCAGAATAAGCCCCATCGGACGGACGTGATTTGGTCGGAAACTGTGGTTTTTCGAAAGCTTTCCTACCTGAGCTCATAGGATCGCAACTGGTGAGCCCGACGTGATTTGCTAGGGCTTGTCCGCAGCCTTCTTCGACAAATTGGAGTCAGAGTGGTCTAGTTTGGGGGGGTCGAATTTTTGGGAATATTTACGGTTTTCCCCCATAAAAATACGTATTTTTCATTGAGATTCGTCTTTCCGAGTACGGGCGACAACGACAAGTGTGGTGAGCTGCTGTGGCCGACAAATTGAACGTGCAAAAAGTGAAGTGGAGTGTGGGGCGGACCGAGACGACAATATCTCGGCCCGGCCTAAGCGGAACTGAAAGTGTGAAAAGAGGTCCGATTGGACTTTTTGAGGGTCGTGCTTGATTAGTTTTGGGTTTCTGTGTCCGGGCCGGCTGAGGAGCTGTCTCGGTGAGGTCAAAAAGACCTAAATTTGAGCACCAATCGGGGATTGGGTGCAGAAAGTCACGTGACCGCGGATCCCTTCCGGTCAGATTTCTGAGTGTTTGTGAGTAAGGTCTTATTCGCAAGACCGGGAAACAGACGGGTTTTAGTAGCCAGTTTGCTGGTGAAAATCACCCAGTTCCCCTGACTGCATTGGACCTGAAAACATCACTAAATTTATTGAGTAAATTGTAAAAGTGAAAAATAGCCCCCGTGGACACAGACAGAAATCCAGAACTTAGCCGACCGATTCTGAAACATTGTGTGAGTGGCCGGGAGCGCACCCTGAGCGTTCCGATTTCCTGAAAATCGCTTGGTACGGGGAACCCCTGGCCAAATTTCCCCAGAAATTTCGGACTTAGAAAAATTCGGACGAACCGAACAAAAAACCCCACGTGGCCGGGTTTGTTCGTTAAAAACCCAAACGCGAGCGATCGATTATTGTTTGTATTTGTTGGTTGTCGGTGTCCTGCTTGTCGCTGTGGTCAATTTTGTGGACTAAACAGTCAAGCCCGTTTATCTGGACACCAAACCGACAGAAAACTGAGAGATTTGAGACCGAATCTTGTAAATTGAGTGACAAACACACCAAACCGGTCGTGATCGGATCGGCTTGAACGAAGTCGAGACAAAAGTGAAAATAATTATTGTTGTTGGTGTTGATTTAATTTGCTTGTCACAAAATAGAAAGTTCTGGTGAAGTAAAACTCATAAATCCAAGCATCCCTTGCTCTGGTTGGGTTTGAAAAGCAGAGAACTCTGATTTATTGGTGCAGCGACGAACCGTCTTCTATTTTTATTTGCTTGTTGTTCGTCTGTCTGTGAGTGAGCAACACTATAACAGCCGGCTGATTTACTGAAGTCAGACCCGACTCGACCGAAAACTTACACTTTTAGTGTGATTCTCGTGTCATATCTAAAATCGTGTGCGAGGTGACGTTCGACTCGCTTTAAAGGTGTTTTTGGGGCCTGACTGTTTATTGAATTGTGGTGAACAACGTTCTCCACCACTGTGCCCAACAATTTCGTGCAGAATTGCTAACGAACGAACCGTTTCGCGCTGAATAAAAATAAAAGATTGCTGATTTCGTGCGATCTTCGGGCCATTATCGATTGTGTTGTTTTGTCTTGCTTGGAAAAGTTATTGGGGCCCGTTCGTTGATTGAATTGTGAACTACAACGTGCGCAAGACAATTTTTAACGATAATTATAGTAAAACGGTGATCGATAACCGATTTTGTGGCCGAAATTAATTTATCAAACCGCCGGCCGGGGCTTCTGAGCTCAAAAATTAAAATTTTTGCTTTTCGACGAGACAACCACAGCCGTCCTCAATATTGTTTCTTGGGTTTAACGTGCTCTATACCCAATAATTATTACGGCGAACTGTCTGTGTATTGACTAAAATTGAATGACGAGATAAAATCAGATAATTTGAAATTTTGTTGGCGTTTGTCTAAAATTTAAAATTTCGTTGACTTGTGTTGAATAGTATAGTGCATTGACATGGGTGACCAACAAAACGCAGCAACTGGCTTTGATGATCCGGCCCGAACGCGACGGCCGAAGTGCATGAATTGTGATTCGTCGTCACATGCGACAGCTGAGTGTTTTATGGTGAGGCAAGATCTGCAACATTTGGCCGCAAATATGTTTCAAGTGCCACAATTTGGAAATGCTGCACCGACAACACCACAGACTAGTAGTAATGAACAACGGCCAGATGAGGGTGCACGGCAACGGCCTCCTACCAAACCATTGTCAAATACCTTGAATGTACAACGTAACCGTGGTGGCGCGACGGGTGCAGTGTCGGGTTTGATGAATCGGTTGTGGGCAGGTGCACAACGCTCAACCCGTTCAGCACCCAGATTGGATGAAAATCAGCGTGCTATTCAGGCTGCGGCCTCGGCTGATCCAAACGTTGCGCGCACGCACCGACGACTGGTTACCTATGCTGAACATCCTGCACAAGGGGCTGCTGTGATTACTGGTGCGATGGCTCGGGCCACCAATACCCAGACTGAACCCCCGCCTGTGGTGCAACAGAATAATGTGCCGCCTGCACAACAAATACAGACTCACGCGGCTGTGAGTGATGTTTCAAGTCGTACAGTACATGATATGAGTCTGACACCACATAATCGATTGGATATTGTTCATGAACAACCACAACAGGCTGCCGCGGGCCACGGTGACAATTCAACAGTGTATGGGCCCGATGATACTGAACAATACATT
The DNA here is from genome assembly GCA_030248065.1 of Rhynchonema sp. JSB1_4. Lineage (NCBI taxonomy): Eukaryota > Metazoa > Nematoda > Chromadorea > Monhysterida > Xyalidae > Rhynchonema > Rhynchonema sp. JSB1_4. The sequence continues at coordinate 2,795 of JASAMV010002883.1, forward strand.
GCAGTTCCGGTACCGGGCTGGGGTGAATATGAACAGACTGGCACGGCCCCCAGATTGCTTGTGCGACCGCTCATAAACGGATATGTCAGTATGGATGTGAATCAGTGGTTCGAGAGCAGACCGGTCATGGTTGGGCGGTTTCAACGTCACCTGGCTCGATTGAATCCAGATGCTGATTATAACGACATGAGTAGTTGGGTGGCACACAAAATTGACATATGTGAGTTTTTCGAAGCCCTACAATTACCAAATGCGGAAATGGGTCAATTTGCGTTTTTGCGAATTCTGCATGATTACGAACAGCGATTGATGGGCTTGCAACAAAATCAGCAAGCTATTGAACCGGGCGATGTTGCGGTGAACCAAGGGAGCACACAACAGAATACAGCTGCACCCGCTGATGCCGGGGGAGATGAAATTGAGAATGCAGCTGAAGCCCGTTCTGATCTGGGAGATGAACACAATCGATCGACAAATACCGCGGTGGAGCCAACCGCTATTCAGGCACAACAGATGTCCACTACCGGTCAGGCTCAGGTGCACACGGCAGTGACACCACAGCAGCATGCATATGTGCAAGTGCCTACGTCGGCTCAACCTATTGTACAGACACCCGTTTCCGTGACTGCCAGTCAACAGAGGGGACAACAGCGTGCCATTCAGCCTGCAGCCCAGCAAAGTGCGACGATACAAGCCAATCGCAATACGGGCGTGACTAGCGCTGGTGGTCAACAGACAAACGTGGCCTCTGCTACAGCTGGACCGTTGATGACCTCGACTCCGACAACTGGTACAGGTGTGAGCACGCAGGGTGTGGCGTTGAGCACACAGTGGTGTATACCGGACGGATACCCTTGTCACTGCAGCAAATGTATGGGTCAACATGGACACCCAATATTGATTCAGGCACAAGGTGGTGGTATGGGCACTCAGCAATTGATGAATTACACAAGTGCACCTGCCCATACGCAACCGTTGAACAATGCTGCGACGCAAGCGCATATGGTTGGTGGGAGCACGCAGCAACAGAGTGATCGAACACAAACTTCGCCATTACCCACGCCGGGCTCTAGCAGACATGTGCGAGAACATGTAGTGCCAAACTGGATGGATGCTGAAGATGATGATCAGTTTGATGCCAGTGCGTGTGATCCTGTTGCAAAGGAACGCTTGCGTGTTGAAGCCAGTGGCAAAACCACTTGGTCGATCCCAACGCACAGAAGGACTGAGCTGACAAAGAATATTGGCCTCTATCGAAAAACAGGGTCGTTCTGGATTTACACGGGCAATGAAAGCGAACTACACTTCTCAGCGTTTGAACGACAATGTCGCGAGTTGTGTGAACATGTTGATGCTCGTACCAACGAAGAAGCTGCGTTCGTGTTGTATTCGTTGCTGGGTCATGAGCCACGAAACATCTGGAATAATATGGGCCCAAGCCGTTTCAATTACCGCAAAGCCGTACATGAGCTGGGACAAGCGTTTGGCGTGGATACGCATTCGTTCACAGCTGACTTGCAGATGTCTCAATTTGAATGGCAGGTGGGCAAGGATACGATCGATTCGTACCTGCAGCGGTCAAATGCGTTTGCTGCAAAGCTGTTCCCACGCTCGACCGCCAGTCAGTTTGCAATGCACACTGCAATGATGTTCAGGCAAGGACTACCAAAACTATTTCGATCGCATCTTGCCATGAATCGTGTTGATACTGAGAATCTGACTGAAATGGTTGCGAGCCTGCGTGCTTTCATAATGGCCAAAGAATGCATGGGTACTGTGTGGGATTACAAAACATTGAATCCGACCAAAAAGAAAGAAGATTCGAATCCGAATGCGCAACATTGCGATCAACAGCAACAATACCGTGGTGGCAATGAATTTGGTCGTGGTTCGTACAGTCGATTCAACGGTGAACGACGTGGTTATCGGAGCGATCAAACACAACGATGGAGCAAAGGCTCAGTACCGGAAGGTGGTTACTCATGCTGGATCTGCAACGAAGTGGGCCATCGCTCACATGAATGTCCGCACAAGAATGGTGCTCAGCAACAAACTGGACCACCGCAACAACAACGGCTGCAACTGACATCCGGTGTATCACGCGGAGCGGTTGTTAACGATCGGTTCTATCGAAAAGATGAGTCCGCGGGTACTGGTGGTCGCGCGTGTTACATTTGTGGTGATCCAAACCACATGGCGAATAACTGTCCGAACAAGCGACAAGTGAAACAAGAAGTGACGTTCCCGCAAATCGACACTGCGGCTGCAGCACAGAAACCAGTCGGTCAAGTCCCTATTGTTCGATATTGGAATCCACCGAGTGATTCCGATGACGATTATGATTTCTGTGCAACCTGCCCATTTGAGGAGCCGTGTCAGTGTGGTAAAGTAAAACACGGCAGGGTTCGGACATTCAAAACCGTCGGTCAGAAAAATTCGAAAAATCCCGCTCCTGTTTCAAACAAAACAGTCGGCTATTGTTATTCACGAGAGCCTGCTTCCGTGGCTCAGAAACGAGTGAGTGTTGTTCATGATGATCCGTCGAAGCACTGTGCCTCGGAACCGCCGGATTCGGAATGTGAATGGCTGGAGACGCCACAATGGTTTGGTGCTAATCGACCGCAAGTATTCGGCTATATCGAAGGTCAACCATTCAACATGCTGCTTGATCTGCATCGATCAACAAATGTGATCTCGGAATCGGCGTTGCACACAATTGAGAAACGATTGGGCATGAAAGCATGTCGTTTGACACAAGATGCTTCGAGCCGACAGCAGTTCGTGATGCTGAAACTGAAAGTGGACTTTCGGATTTGTATCATGCCGTTCGCAATCGAGAACGACACCACGGCAGTTGGTGAAATCATATTGGGTGCACCGTGTGAATGCATGGTTGGTGCTTTCGCATCCATGAGTGAACGGCTGCCAAAATCTCGAATCTCGACAATGGTTGCGTCTCAAAAGTCCGTATCGAGCGGTCATGTGTACGTGAAGGGTGCTGAATCGACGAGACCTCACGTAGCAATGAAAAAGGTTTCGACTCGCATCCGTGTGCCACAACATGACAAATGCAAGTCGGAAACATCGAACAATATTGGTCCCAGACCACAAACGCAAACGGGCGTGAGTGCTGATGTTGCAGGACCATTGAAACCATTGAACGGCACGAAAGCACGATTTAAACAGCGACACGCGAAATTTTATTACCGAACGGACTCGAATAGCGAAACTGATAGTGACACGACCGAGAAACATGAAATCGGAACGGAACCGGTGGCTGAGCGAAATGGGCGCGCGAACAGTCGTTATGATTTGCGCGATGTCGAGCCACCCGGATATTAGTGTCACAACAAGAGCAAAATTTGTACATATTATACGTTTATCGTTGTTGAGTTCGATTAATAATTTTATTTCATCGCATTGACCGTTGTCGATGTCAAATTTCGTTCGTGTTGTTCTATGTTCGATTGTTTGTTGTTTACGTTACCGTGTTCCGCTACACACGATAACCGACACATATAACGATGTTGTGTGACGATGACAAACGTTCCGACCTAGCGTTTGAATGAAACTGTATTTACAGTGAAATCGGTTGATGATCGCATCAAGTAAACGGCGAAGATCGTGAGTGTCTTGTAACCGAATAGAGTGGTGACTGGTAGAGGGCTTACACATGTGCGATGTGGCATGCAACGTCTGCACATCCCTGTATGCTTTTTGTACTGGTGCTATTTGGTGCTTGTTCATTCATGCTATCTTCCTGCAATGCTGTTTAACTTCACATTGGTCTACATCGATTTTTGTGGGTTTCCACATCGTCTTCATCTTTTTATCATTCGTTCCTCCCATGCAACGCCAGGGTCGGCGTCATTTTATTGGTGTGGCGGAGGAAGGCGGAAGAATGTAATATCATGTCGCATTATCGCATTCTGATACCGTTCAACTAACGGCTGTTTGTTATTTGTTCTACGTCCATCGTTACTCGATGAGTTGATTTTCATTTTTGTTCATTGCTGTGGATATCGATTGAAAAGGAAAATTATATTTGATATTACCGTGCGGGAATAACGAGAAGGGAACTTTTATTCTGAATTGATATTGGTTGATATGCCTGTTGCTGCTTACTCCTGACGAGCGACATGCTCTGATTAGAGTACCAGTGATTGTGGTTCAAATGTATGGATATTATGAGTGTTATACTTGTACGGCGACTTCCTTGTTGGCTTGAATGTGGGAGCTCTTGTAAATAAGTTCCCCGAAGTTTGAGCCGGCGTACAGACGTCGTGATTGTTGATTACACCATTTGGATTTATTCATGCATTTATATTGAAAATGTTCTCGTTTGCCAGCGAGCTTTCCCTTAAACACGGTTGACTTGCCCGTGGCGGTCACTTAACTATGCACTATGCAAGTGCAAATATCGTAAACAACTGTAAAATCCACCAGTGCTGAACAATCATCATCTCATCTCAGTAATAAAGAGTAACTGTCTTCTCTGATTTGACTGGGTTTATTCCGAATTATCATGAAATTCGGTATGTAAAGAATGCAATGCGAATGATTGGTTAAATAATGTCTTTCAATGAATTCCAAGGATGGTCCTTAATATTATTCTCGGTTGTGAAGGTGAGGTGCCGGGTTTCCGTCTTGGTCGGATTGCTAGCCTAGTGCTTGCCCGATTGAGGATAAGACGCCCCTTCTACCGGTTTAGTATTGAAAAAGGGCAACCGCACGTCTCACTTTCAATGGTCGTTGTGGTACAACGAAGCTGTGCAAGGGGGGATGTGGTCTGGCGCTCGAACTATTATGATTATGCATTGATATTCACGTGATTTTCTATTAGTTTAGTCTAGTTTAGGTTATTATCTTCTCGTAAAGCTGTCTTTTATGTCATATTCGTGCTTTTCTAGCTTACTTGTTATTCTGGTGTTCACTTACCTAATACTCAAAATCTTCCTCCACCGTCTTGTAAAAAGGTTTTGTCAGAGAAATTCTGGAAACGTGGCAGTCTGCCGGTTTTGTGGCGTTGATTTATTGTTGGTTTTACGGCGTGTGATTTGTGCGCGGTTGCGCTTATTCTGTTCCGGATATTCGGTCATCATTATTGAAATATATTACTAATATAAACGAGCGAGTTGGATTTATTCGCAACACTGAAATCAACGAGCGAGTGCAGTGCAAAGAATCAGGCTTCAGAATAAGCCCCATCGGACGGACGTGATTTGGTCGGAAACTGTGGTTTTTCGAAAGCTTTCCTACCTGAGCTCATAGGATCGCACAAAAATTAAAAAGCACCCACCCCCCACCAAAAAAAAAAAAAAAAAAACAACAAAAACCCCCCCCCCCCACCCACACCCCCCCCCCCCCAGATATACGGCATTAGATGCATTAAAATACGTTGTACGGCATGCTACAATACATTAGAGTAACATCGTTAGTCAACATCAACCTCAGACTGGTAGGATTCCATAGAATCTGCACAATGCTACCGGGTGTCACCACACAAGTTGGGTCTCAGGCGAAAATTTTTCAATTTTTGAAAAATATGTTGCATCGATTTCATTTATCCTGAAACGTCGTTTGCACTACTTTTTCTAATAAAAAAAATTTTCGTCAAAAAAAAAATCAAAAAAATTTTTTTTTTAAAAAAAAAGCTCGTTAATAAAAAAATTTTTTTTTTCAACCCTGGTTCAGATTGTGTACGCCGTGTACGCCACCAAGCAACGCCGGCAGCTAATCGAAGTGGCGCGTCGAATGCGTGAACAAAGTCGCATGTTGGAAGCGGAGGAGAAAAAGACCACGCAACTACTCAATCAGATGTTGCCCAGGGCCGTTACCGAGGCCATTCGCAGCGGTACGGCCTACAGCATATTCTAGCGTTCACTTTGCGTGATAAATTTAGCCAATGTGATTATTCAGCCAATTTCCTTGACGAATCAGGCTAACCTGCTCTAGGCGGCTTGATTTCGGCCCATACCTCATTGCAACTGTTGATGTTTTTCCCCCACAATATAACAGGTCAATGGATCGAACCCGAGACATACGACTCGGTGACCGTGCTGGTGTCAGACATGGTCGGCTTCACACCGCTGTGTTCCAAGAGCACTCCGCTGCAGGTATGATGGCCAGTAGGATGATGTTTGTGATGTGATATGATTTGAAATTGTGCCTGATTTCCAGGTTGTGTCCGTTCTGAACGCGTTGTTCACTGAAATCGACCACATTCTTGAGATACATGATTGTTACAAGGTCAGTTCAGACCGCAGTATGCATTGACAACCCAAATATGAATAGTACAGCGTGTATTTATTTTGGTCGCTCGTTTCGACCAGTTTTCACAGACGTGCGTGGTGCACCAAAGTCATTGTTAGTGCAAATGCACCACACAGAAACAGAATCACCAGCGAGCTGTACTTACAGATGTACAGTACCAGCTGCAACTCTGGGTGAATTCTGCACGTACGCATACAGCACGCGTACGTACGCGTACACCGCAGGCACGCCTTTGACCGCTTCAACACTGTGTACGCAGTGCACGCGGTGTACTCGGCCTCCTACACTTTTGTGTGTGCATTCTGTCCAAAGGCGTCACAGGCGTGCACGCGTACGTACGCGTGCTGTATGCGTACGTGCAGAATACACCCAGAGTTGCAGCTGGTACTGTATGTACTACAGTTCGCCTTAAAATATGACTGCTTGTGCAAATACACAAAATATTGCAGCAGTGGTGCAGGCCTGCTGTATGGGCCAACGACCCTATAGCTATAGACATCGGTTACGAGCACGACCCAATCCATCTATGCAGGTTGAGACGGTTGGCGATATGGTGATCGTAGCGAGTGGTGTTCCGGTGCGTAATGAACACCAGCACAGTCGCGAATGTGGACTGATTGCACTGGATTTGTTGATGAATCTCAAGAATGTCCAGCTGTCGCACTTTCCCGGCGAACATCCGATGATGCGTGTTGGAATACATACATGTGCGTGATTACTCCATCGAATGGGCCTGGTAATTGGATGCCTGGAATGGGTGTGATCAGTCAGATACAGTCACCCAGATTGATTGATGCCAGCTTTGGAGTGCAAGGCGTTTGTGAAATGGGGAGTGGGCCTGCCCGTGCCTGAAGCATACGCAACGTGGAGCCCTTATTCGCCACGAAATGCTAAGCCAAAGACAGTGTGGGAAGAAAAGAAACAACACACCAAAAATGTGGGGCGGCAACCTACATACTATACCGGCCGAGCTGGGGGGGAAGAAAATTTTTTTGGAGTGAAAAATACCGATTTTATGCCATTTTGAGCTAAAAATAGCAACTTACTGTGCCAGCCGCCGGGCGGCGACCTACCTACTGTACCAGGATGGAGCGTCAACCTACCTACCTACTGTACCTAGGGGAGGACCCCCACACCATTGTATACCACAGTCTGATTGTTTTTTGTTAGTAAATGGCTGATTTGTTGCATTTTCAGGAGCCATCTTAATCTTAGTACCACCTCCACGGCACTCATAACAGTATTCTGTGCAAATTTTGAAAGTTCTGAAACGAGTCAGTCAAGCCTCCACATATTGTGAACTTTTACGTGGTAATTCCCATGTGTGGTTAACGAAAGATCAGTAGACAGACAGATCTGGGGTACCAACCCGCCCGGCACCCAAAGTTAGTCACCCGTCATCTGGAAGTACCCGACGCCGACACCCGACATCTTGGGAAAAAAGCAACAACCGACGGTTCTGAAAATATCCCACAATACCCGACGACACCCGGCGTCGTATTTTTGTACCTCAAGCACTCAAAAAATTGCTCTTTTGCTTCAGCAATGCAAATTTTTGGCTCAGTTCACTGAATTCGCGTGTTTTTAAGCAAAATGGGTACCAAAATAACACAATCTGCTCCAGTGTAGTTTCTTGTCCGGAAGGGAAGATAGCGGACCGCGGGCACGTACACTGCTTTTTTGGAAGGAGGAGGTGATGTGGTACACCCCGTGGCAGGGGGAAGGCGGTGAAAACCCAAATTTAAGAAAAGTCACTTTTTAGGTGAAAAATTTGACCTATTGTTTTCCTTTTTGGAACAAAATTCTCTACACAGAGGGGTATCTTGTCAATTTTTAACAACCTTGACCTGAAAATCACCCATTTTAGGCCTGAAAATGGCATCCGAGAGAGGCACCCCTCCCCCCAGGAACTACACTCATCAGCGCCTTCGCGGACCATTTGGTTAGAAGAAAGGTCGCTCACAAAATTCTTATCTCATCAAAATTCGTGTTGTGAACTCTAACTGCCGGGTGTTGGGTCACGATAAACAGAACATCCCACATCTGGAGCCGACACCCGACACTTTTGGTACCCGACACCCGGCAGCCGGCATCACACTGACTAAAAATGATCCCCAAATTGAGTTCCCAAGCGTTGCCCCACATAGTGGATGTTCTTCATACTGAAGAAAATACTCGGGCCCCGTTCTGTTCACTATGATGAGATTTGACGGTACATACGAAAATCCTCATTATCAACAAAATGCCAGCCGACAGCAAAGACGTACTCGTGATCGTATGCGCCATCCTAATTCCGGTTGGTCTACAAGTAGTTTGTGCTTTTTCTTTATACATTGCTTCGCGTTGTTCTGCACGCAACGATTTGTTGTTACTGCTGTTTTACATTTCTTTTGCATGACAGCCCCAACAATTTATTCCGAAGTCTATCATTTGCGTGCATTCCACACAGCCAATCGGCGTCTATCTGCACAAGGACAAATGCGATGGCGAAGTGTGTCTGAATGTGGTTCTCACACTGATCAGTTGCGGCATTTTCGGTCTGATCCATGCGCTCTACATCATTCTCATGCGTGACAAGCGATTGGGTTAACCAACAACGGCGTCGAATTGGTCACTCTGTTGTGTGTTGTGTGCCAACAATATTCGTCTGATTTGATTTTTTCCTCATGCACCACATGTCCACAAACTAATCTCGCTCTTTCTTCACTTGTCGTGTTTTTATGGCGCATGCATAATCCAGACATGCATAGTATATCTTCTACGTTTTTTGCCAATTTCTCGTGTGCGTGTGTTTGAAGCTGCAAGTTCGTTGAATCTATCCATATGTTTGATTTGATTGTTGCGTTTGTTCTTGTTTGATCGGTGTTGTTGAAATTTTTGTTTTGTCCGTGCATGAGTGTTTGTTTTCAACGGCACACTGTGCGATAAAGAGATTTTTCCCTTGCCCCAAGACTCACGTTTTCCGCCGGACAAAAGGGTCGCGGACCAAACCCGACACTTTATCCTGTGTCTACCGAATACCCGGCGAAGACCAGAAGCTCCTCTCGAAAGCTATTTGTTCCTTTGCTTCATTTGATTTCTTATTCCGACAGGTTCAGTGACAACAATTGAATTCAATTCGAACATAATTTTCCTCGCAGGGTTTTCTTAAGTGGATGGAGGCACTTGCCAAATACAATACACGCCTTTTTCGCATTGAACGTTGATTTCAGTGATTCACCACGCTTGAAACGGAATGAGTGCAACAATTTCGGAGGCGCAATACGATGATCTGCTGGAATTTCTGCAGCCGAGCAGCAGAGCTGATGTGCGACAAGCAGCGCTGTTGGTGCTGACCCCTGAATCGGCATCTGAAGCTGGGTTGGGCTTGTTCCGGAGAGAAGACTACAAATTGTTGAATGCGTTAATCGCGGTGAGTGAATAGTGGTGAATTTCAGACAAAGAACGTTTTTTGTTGACCTTTGCTTGATGTGTGGTCTGTCGCTGTTCTGTTCCAAAGGCAAACCAGCCGTGCTTTGCAGACCTGGACCATACCGTATCATCCTGGATTCTTACAAAATGTTTCGTGTTACTGTCTCGCGCGTGAAGCCGATAAACAACAACGCTGAATGTTTCATGATCTTGGCTCTGTCACACGCAAGCCACGCGCGACGTGTCTACAGTAACCTGAAACATTTTAGGTGTGTAAGAATGCAGGGTGATACGGTATGGTCTAAGATTGCAAAGTGTCGCTGGTGGCTGGTTTGCCTGTAAGCAGTGCCAGATCTGGCTTTTGGCCAAGGTAGGGGCCAGCTCCAAAAGTCACTTTCATCTGGTGTTTGTTCCAGTTTTGAAAAGGCGTTTCCATCCAGTGCTTGTTTAGAATTTCGCGCTTTTCACACCAAATAGTGTACAAATGTAACAATGCGCGCGAAGCGCGAACTTTTGGCCCTTTCACGCGCGCGAAAGAAATTTTGGTTGGAAATGAGTGTATCGGACGCTTGAAGCGCGCGATTTTCGGACTGAAAGTCGTGCGATTTAGGGATGTCATTTTTTCCTTCTTCCTTCCGAAACGGTGCCCCAAATGGACCGGAGGGGGGCATGGTCCCTTGTGCCCTCCTGAATCCGCTCTTGAGTGAGTATGTAATTGTTGTTTAATGTTGATGCAGCTGTACATCGGTGAGCCGGTCACTCGTCCACAAGTGACATCCATCTTCATCAATCTCGTGGCGACCGACAGCAATATCTGTCGGATTGTGACCGCCAACGCCGAATTGGTGACTACTTTATGCTCGAAAAACTACTGGAGAAATGAACATTCCGCGAAACTGCTGTCGAATTTGACGCGTGAGGCTAAATGCTGCGAAGCCGTTCGCGCCAATATGGATGTCAGTTTCATGGCCAACGCGCTTGGTGAGTGAACGAGTTGCATCCATTGTTGTGGTGACAAAAGCACAAGTAATGTGGTCATGTCATTGTCAGTAAAATGACAGAAAGTCGTTTGGTTAGCACATTACTTTACACAGTCAGTGCCGAGTGTAGCAGGTTTTTCAATGGCCCACTCCCACTTCAGTTTCTTCAAAATTATCCACTGGCGCATTCTCGGCCCATTTGCCCAAAATCTACTGGCTCTTTTCAAATGCTTATGAGCCAGACAAAATGACTAAAAACATGCGTGTCGTTTATGTCGCGGCAAAACCATTGTTAGAAAATGGGCATTTAGCAAAATAACAAATGCTTCAGATTTGATGCTCGATTCTAATGCCGACACGACACTGTCCACATACGTTGGATTTATATTTCGAAATCTGACGCAATTGCAAGAGGCCCGCTGGCAATTAGTCCCGACAGGTTGGCGTTGTTGTGGTCTCTGGCTTTACATTGAAAAATACAAATTTTTCCGAATATAAGCCCGCATTGCACTCCGCTGCAGTGCTGTGGCTACTTCTGAGGGGGAGATACTGTACCATACTAGTCTCGTGGGAATTCAAATATTTAGGGGTTGAAGTGTGCGTATATCGCGTAAAGCATATAAACTGTTGATTTTGGTGCGTTTGTAGCCATTTAGGACCGAAAAGGGTACTTTTGGGGTGAAACTTTGGAAAAATTTGGGGAGACATCGTACCAAAGACGCAAACAGTATGTTGAAATTTTTCCGGAAAAATATATTTACTGAAAAAACCTGTTTTTTCCAAAAAAAACGTTTTTTCGATATTTTTCCCAGCCAAATTTGGGCACCGGTCCAAATAGTGTATATTTGGCACATTATGCGCTAAAAATGGTGTATGAAAAGGAATCCTGTTCAGAAAATGCGAATAAAAGCTGTAAAAGGGCTGGAAAACATTAGAATATGTTTCTGCAATAAAACAAGGTTGTTTCCCATAATTTTGACACTTCATCAGAAAAGTTCAAAATCCGCCATGCAATTTCTCCGGCGAAATATATTTCACTGAAAAAAAAACGGCTTTTCCGTTTTTTTCAGGAAAAAAACCGTTTTTTTCCGCCTGCAACGATACCAAAGAGACGGAGATACTGTGCCTGAGCGCGGGCGGCGTACCGCACCGGCGAGGGGCGACACTGTACCTTTGAAGGGGTGCCCCCCAGCCACAGCACTGCTCCCCTGTTCAGTGCTATAGGTCGCACAGTGACCACATAAGAATTCATCAAATCAATCCTGATTTTCACGTTCAGTCACTCTTAACCACTGTGCTATTTGTTATTCTCACAAAACATTTTCACCTGAAAATATAATCCAGCAGATCAACGACGTTGGCGCAGGTCTGAAACATTCTCTTTACTACATGCTTTGTGTGCGATTGCGCAACGCAACGTCACCATCCCGTCCCTTTCCCTCTTTACGATTCAGGAAAAAAATTTGACCAATTCTTATAAAGTCATTGTGCAACCAATACCTGTGACATACAGTAAGTGAACACAGAGGCGAACGCTAAGTTGATTACGCGGTAAACCTTCTCTGTTGATGTGCATATTCTGTAACTGTATGCTGAACGAAATATCGGATTCCGATCGATCGATCGGTCGATCGATGTGTACAGGGCGAGCTGCGGGCAGACTGGATGTGCTATTTTTATCGAGACTGGATTTTTTTATTTCTATCAACAATTTGTGCGCGCTTTGCAGTGCCTTCACCTGACCAATCGTGCCTTTTGTCCCGGTTGTACTCGTTGACAACGATTGATGATGTGAAACGTCGCGCCGTTGTTGTCGATATCGTGCGAAATTGTTGTTTCGATACTGGTTGGTGGTGTTTTTGCGTGCCGGGAAGACTGATTACAAATAAAGCTGATAAATCCGACTGCGTTGCGTTGGGAGAAGACTGATTACGGACTGAAAAATAAAGCGGATAAAGCTGAATCGGTGGTCGTTCCCACCAGTCACGAACCGACCCGTGCGCCCTCATCGAGATTGTTAGGTTCGAAAACGGACATGAGGATAAACAGGGCATGTGACCGTCACTATCTTGAATGCCAACATGATCACCACTATTTGGCACGAACAAGTAATTTAGCTGTATGAAATCAGCCAAACCATATATTTTACTTCGCTTCAGAATGGGTTTGTGATCGCCTGTCGGTTCACGGTCACGGTTCAGCGTGAGCTTAGATTTTTTCAAATTTAGTTACCCCGAATGAGCGCTTGGCTATTATGCGCATGCGCAACCCCATCTGGAACGATGTTCAAAGTAACCAGGAATAAAGTGTTCCTAGCGGAACGCATATCGTAGTGTCAGTCACTCGTTCGGCTATAGCATCTGGCGTTCAAGGGTCATTTACCGGTACCGGTGTTGGTGTATGGGTACGAGGCTGATCGTAACTAGGAGCGAACCGTCCCACTGCCGATTCGGTTTTATCCCCGCTCCTTATTTTTCAGTCCGTGGCCAGGATATCTCCTTCTTCACCGCACCTCATTCGGGGTGATTACGTTTAGCAGCTTTATCACTAGTTGACAATAGTCAATATGCCCCCACGCTGTTCATGAGCATGCTATACCACGCCCACGCGTAATAAGCTTTCCTGACATGGGCTTTGGGGTAACCCTGATTAGAAAATCGGTTTGCATTTGCAGCCTTACATCCTGCGTTGCTGCATTCGGATGATCTGATTGTTGCCCTGCTGATGCCTTTGATCGGCGGCGAGGAGTCTGAGTGACGAAGACAATGAAACATTGCCTGTTGATCTGCAGTACATGGATGCAGGCAAAGAACGCGAACCCGTGCCGAGTCTGAGGGCCAAGTTGTTGGAAGCATTGTATCAGGTGAAGTTTTCTGTTTTGTATTGTTGGGCTGTGTGCACTGTGCTCACATCAGCTACAGTGTTATCTGGAGTCGATGCGACTGCACGCTGATATTTGGCGGGAACAACGCGCTTGTCAATACCCAATGGTACTTGAATAGGCCAACATCATGGTGCCTGCCGGGTTAGACTTGACCAATCGCCAGTAATGCGCTGCGCCTCGTTTCAGCTGTGTGCCACATCATTCGGCCGTGTGCGTCTGCGAGCACTGAACGTCTATGTGGTGCTTCGCGAATACCACAAATGGGAGACGGACACGAATTGTGATCGATTGGTGGGCAATGTGATCGGCGTGCTAATCAGGACAGAGGACGAGCTCGGCGTCGACAATCTAAAAATGCTCGACACCGAAACCCAAAATGTCGGCGACAAAGCGACTGTGTGATGGGAGAGGCTGGGTGGAGCGCTGCCAACTTTCACATATACAGCAGTGAGACAATCTATTGTTGTTGCGTCGTGGTATTGTTACTTGTTTTGGCTTTGCATAAAGTTTTAGCACAAGTTGGGCAAGTGCAATTTCTTGACGTATGAATGCCGCTCGTCTGTCGGCTTGCCTGCAATACATGTGAATATCTTACCTACATTCGATTTGTGAACCTGTATTTTATGCAGCATCTGTTTTTCGCTAAGTTTTCTTCACACCTTCATTCAACCTGTGTATTGTCTGGTATACTCAACATTCACGGCGACTGGAACCGTAACGAAAACGATAATTCACTTCAAAATGGGGAAACAGCCGAAGACGTCCATTCAATTGACCAGTGACCAACCGATACCTTGCGCAGAATCCGGCTACAAGTTCAAACGCAATCAAATTGTCTGGGGACCGTGGAAATACAACACAAAGAAGAAGAATAAAACTGGTGAGTTCCTTGAGTATATACATACACCCGTTTTAGATCACGGGCTTCCAATGTTTTTGCGTGGCAAAATGGGATGCGAGCGTTCCATCCAGCTTTCCATTCTACTCAACGCTCCACCGTTTCGTGAACATCAGCCAATGTTTTGCAGCGCGCGAAACTTGTTACTGGCCGGCGTTGATTATTGACGTGGACGATGATTGGAAGAATCTGAAGCCACTCAAGGATGACGACCATTATCACGTTGTGTGGCTGTGTAATGGACAGTACACGATGAATGTTAGTGAACGTGGCGCAAGGATTATTCATGTGTGCTGTGCTGTCTGCACATAGATGGCAATTGTGTTGTATTGTACACGTGCGTGGCAGCTAAAAGACGCAAATTCAATGCGCCATTTGCGTCTTTTGGTTTCGGTGGCTCGATTTGGGAAATGAGTAACGTCCGAATTTAGCATATTTTGATTGTTTAGTACGTTGATCAGATCAACACAGTAGTATCGTACCCGATGTGTTGATGA
>JASAMV010002885.1:0-13876 GCA_030248065.1 Rhynchonema sp. JSB1_4
TAAGAAAACGGATTGATATTCGGCGTGCTCATTTATCTGGCTGAAATATTGCACAAATTGGCGTGTCAATGGTTTTACCGCGAAAGAACACTGAATAAATGACGAGTATTACCGACATGCCCTGCAATTGACGATGACGACGAGCATGACGATAGGCACAACCACGTTGAGATGTACCCGATATTCACTGTAAGCAGGTTGGTAGCCTGCATGTTTCACAGTCGTCAACATTTCAATTATTTTGAATATCGAAAACAAGAATAGAACAGTTGTTTTTTTCCAGACAAACATCTAATCAAGAAGATAAACATTGACCATGGTTCAAACATTAGAAGTTCACACACGAACACGAATGAGCGAGATTTTCGGTCACCATAGAAAATGTTCACCATAAACAGAATTGGGAGACTAATAGACGCGGAGATAAGAATTCACACAAACGAAATCGAACCGGCGCGAAAACCCTGCCGTGTCCTAATTGCGTTGAGGTCTCGTTTGTTTCAGGCTTTAAATTAGGCATGGCGTGGACATGACGAGAAATGTGCACAGGTCTTCCTGGCTGAGGCCTAAGCCTGAGCCCAGAGCCTGAAACGAACCCTGAGCCAAAAGTTACGAGAGAAATCCAAAGTTGGACTCCGTTCATGTGAATTCTATCTCCCGTAACTAATAGCGGATTGAAAACCGCAATCTGTTTCACACAATCACGCTATTGACGTTCACAAGGCTGGGGCTGACTATCTACACAACGTACGTACCAGATGACACTCAGTGGCGCTCAGACTTCCAACAGCACTGCTGTTTGTTCAGCCAGGATTTATGGGGACAGATGCCGTCTTCGAGATCCATCATCCACTCGGTACCAATGTATATCACACCAGCCACCGTGCCTGAAATGTCGACAACTGTTGGTTTGGCACGTGGACAAGTACAATGTGATGCAATTTCACAAGTTCATAATCAAGAAAAGCCAGCAATTAAAAAATTTCATCTTCTCATATCAAGAAAATTTTTTGAGACGCACCAGCAGCGAGTCCAACGAGCAGCACAAACATCGAACCCGAGCTCGCATCATACAGACCCGATAACCAGCCCAGACCGATTGTTTAAGTCGTTTCACGAGAAATTTATGTCTTGAGTCGATCTCTGGCCAGGTCACGTTGCCAGTCGATAGTGTGGAAATCCTCGTAGCGATGACCTGCATGTTTTGCATCTTTCTTAGCTGGCGTCTAGATAAAAATGGTGGACGAGCGGGCAAATGTACGACTGCCCGCCGTTGACATACCTAACAAACAAATGTAAGAACCCTTGTAGAAGTTGGCTGGCTGTGGCTCCATCGAAGTTTTCACTGGAATCATTTATTAGTGTGGTGTTGGACCATGTATACTGTCATAAAGAACCGTTTTTTTATTTTTCGTGGAAAAAACGGTATTTAGAAAAAACCGTTTTTTCCCAAATATTTTTTTTCCAGTACTTAAAACGTAATTTCGGAAAAATATAACAATTCCAGTCAAAATTTGTTCGATGTGACGAGAGTCAGTCGAAAACACTTGGTTTACACGCTTTTTGGCCCATTTTGGGCCGGTTAATTTTACGTGCTCAGCCAATTTTTCACGGAAATCGAAAAGCTCATCGATTTTGATTTACAATTTTTTGGCAAAATTGAAATAAAGTACCGATATTTTTCCGATCAAAACCGAAAAGGCACCAACGGAAACATAAATGGAAAAGTATTCGGGTCACGGAAAAAGACTGTTTTTCCTTTCAAAAAAAAACCGGTTTTTTACCGAAAAAACGGTTTTTTTTCGCCTGCCAGTATAGGGCCATGCCCCCCCCTGCCAGCCAGCCATGAGGCCGGATATCTTAAGCTGCGGGAGTCCCAAATTTTTCGCTCAATACGCAAAACAAAAACAAAGAAACGAGTGAATATTCTGTTTTTTTCATCCCAAACTGGCCTGTTTTTTTCATTATGGAAAGAAAAAATAGCAAAAAATGGTCATTGAGAAAGGAAAAAAACTGTTTTTTCCTTTTGTTTCCTTTTTTTCCTATTACGAAAAAATGAGCAAAATTTTTTTTTCTGAACATCCGGAAGCCGCCAACCCGGTTGATGACACCTCTGGGATGAGCCTATTCCAGGGGGCTCTATTTATCGCTGACCCTTTTCAGGCAGTGTAGTACTTGGCCAAGGTGTTGACGATAGATAGATTGGGACCCAAAAATGTGTTGACGATAGACAGTGGTGTCGTTGGGAAATCAAAAAGTCAGGATACCGGATACCCAAAATCCAAAATTTTCGGATACCGGATACCCAAAATGAAAAATCTCGGATACCAGGGGGGGGGGGGTTGCTCCCTAAAATAAAAAATCTCGGATACCCGGTTGTTCAAAAAAGGTCAATTTTTGAGAAGAAAATCGAGCAAAATCGGTGTTCAAAGCACAAAAATGGTCATTTTGGGGTTATGCTTGCGCTAGCAAGCGATTTTGAGCATTTTGGAGGTAAAAATGGGCGATTTTTACGGTTTTCGGAAAAATTTTAGGGCAGGATACCCCTGGACAAAAAGTCAGGATACCCCTGGGGGAAAAAATCAAGATAAGGGATACCGGATACTAGGGGGGGTAACCCCCGCCCTCCCCCCCCCCCAACGACATCACTGACGATAGATAGATGACCCAAGTCCGAGATCCCGGGGGTTACCAACTTGTTGACGATAGATAGATGGTGGGGGGTCGCCAGTGGTGTCGGGGGGGACGGGGGGTTACCCCCCCCCAGTATCCGGTATCTTGATTTTTTCACCCAGGGGTATCCGGTATCCTGACTTTTTGTCCAGGGGTATCCTACCCTAAAATTTTTCCGAAAACCGTGAAAATCGCCCATTTTTTACTCCAAAATGCTCAAAATCGCTTGCTCGCGCAAGCATAACCCCCGAAATGACCATTTTTTGCGGTTTCAACACCGATTTTGCTCGATTTTCCTCTAATAAAATTGCCATTTTTTGAAACAACCCCCCTGGGTATCTCGGGGGAGTTTTTATTTTTAGGGAGCAACCCCCTGGTATTCGAGATTTTTCATTTTGGGTTCGGTATCCGAAACTTTTGGATTTTAGGTATCCGGTATCCTGACTTTTTGATTTCCCAACGACACCACTGGGGGGTCGCCAAAATTCAAGGTATAGTATAGTGTACTAGTAGGTGATCATGTGTGGTGGATGTTAATGAAAATGTACTCAGATGTACTAAATCCGCGCGTAGCGCGCGATTTTTTGCCTATTTGGGGTAAAAAATACCAATTTTGAGCCATTTTAAGTTAAAAATATCAATTTTGGGGTCGATTGTTGTTGATGATAGATAGATTGTTCCCAGAATTTGTTGACGATAGATCAGTGTAGTTCCTGGGGGAGGGGGGTCCCCCCTAAGCGCCGCGACCAAGGTACACTAGTACACTAACAGAGGTCGCAATCGGGCCGGGTTTGGCCGGCCCGGCCCGGTCCGAACCCCCAAATCTCCGGACCGACCCGAATTATTGGCTCAGATTTTAACCTAATTTTTGTCATAATTTTTGCGATTTTTTTAACCTATTTTTTTGGTTGAAAACAACGGTGTTGCAGGGGGTGGGGGTCCCCCCTACGTACAGTATGTAGGTAGGTTGACGCTCCATCCTGGTACACTAGGTAGGTCGGCATAGTGCAGCATAGAAATAGGAACAGTCCTGTCACAGTTAGCACACAACACACAATGAACGGGGATCTGTTCTACACAGAATAATGGCCTCCAAGTTGCTGGGCCTGTGTAAAAATCCCTACCATGGGGTTCCACACTGGCGCGGCTGCCCACGAATCATCATCATCATTAGGTAGGTCGCCGCCCGACGGCTGGCACAGTGTAAGTTGCGATTTTTAGCTCAAAATGGTATATAAAATCGATACTTTTTACTCCGAATCGGCGATAAATCGCGCGCTACGCGCGAAATTAGTGTTTTAGAGCACATTCTCTTCAAAATTTCGACCTAAAAAATTTTGTTCCCCCCAGCCCGGCCGTTGTAAGTAGGTAGGTTGCCGTCCCACATTTTTGGTGGTACAGTAGGTTGCCGCCCCGCCTGGGTAGCTACATCACTGGTTGAAAATACATTGTTTTCCATGAAAAGGTCGTCAGATAGACAATACTGATCACTTACTTGCCGAATCCGTCAGAAATTTTAGTATTTTTGACAAAAAAATTTCTACTTCTTCAGTAAAATAAGTCACTTCAGAAGCTTCGGGCCGGGATGCCCGGCCCGGCCCGGCCCGACCCTCCAAATCTCCGGCCCGGCCCGAGCCAAAAGCCCAAAATCGCGGCCCGGCCCGGCTCGGCCCGGCCCGATTGCGACCTCTGTACACTAACCGCCGCGCCAGGTACACTAACCGCCTCAATTTTTGCCCAAAATAGGCATTTTTTGGCCTAAAATGGGCATTTTTAGGCCTAAGATGGGTGATTTTTAGGTCGATGGTGTCAAAAGTCGCCAAAATACCCTTTTTATGGAGAAATTTTTCCAAAAAAGGCCAAAAATCGGTCAAATTTTCTACCTCAAAAAGTGTCTTTTTCCTGGATTTGGGTCTTCCCCCCTTCCCCCCAGGGAGGTGCACTAACCGCCGCACGGAAAAAAGGGGTAGGTACACTAACCGCCGCGCCGGACCAGGAACTACACTGCGATAGATAGATTAGCCCAAAAGTGTTGACGACATATAGATGAAATCAAAAAGTGTTGACGATAGATAGATGAATTTGGGGGGACCCACCACCCCCCAAGTACTACCCTGCTTTTAGGGGGCTGTATTCCGGGGAGGGGCTGTACTTTGGGGGGCTCCATTTAGGTTGCAACGAAAGAAAGAAAAACCAACTTTTTTGTCGATGCGGGCCCCGCCGCCGCCAGCCACGCACCACCAATAGCGCGATATTCTGCAGATTATCCGTTGAAATGAACATTGTCCCGTTTTTTGGGGCAACAATGGTGACAAGTATACTTTAATAAAATGAATCGGGCTCGGGCAGCAAACAAACGTTAAAACGGTGCATAAAACAAGCGGGAACAGCAGAAAACCGAAAAAAGAACGAACTTCTCAATGTTATGGTTTAAGTCGAGATGTTCAATCTCTGTCCTTTTCAATTCAGGATTTTGGCATTTTCGTGCGATTTTAGTTTCTCGCAACCGGGGAGAAAATCGGATTTTGAAAAATTCGTATCTGACCATTTGTGCAATTTTAGGCCTAACCCTTGGAATTTAGTATAGAAACCTTATCATTAAGATTTTTTTCACAAAGTTTGAACGGGATTTGAAGACACGACCCGAAAAGTGGCACCACCCCTTTAAATTATTTTATGCATAAAAGATGCACTCAGCTTGTTTTTGGCATTCATGGCAACAGGGTTGGGCAAAAAAAAAATTTTTTTTTTAAAAAAAATCTTTTTTTAAAAAAAAGTTTTTTGAAAAAATTTTTTTTTTTAAAAAAATTTTTTTCAAAAACCTTTTTTTTTTAAAAAAAAATTTTTTTTTAAATTTTCGGGGGAACAAAATGTTCTAAAACGTCCAAAAATGGCCTTTTTGGGGGTTATTTTTTGTCATTTTTTCTCAAGGGTCGACAAATTTTCTTCACAAAATCACCTTTGGGGTATGTATTTGGTACCTAAGATACCCCAAATGATGTTATTATACCTTCCCTTGGTACATGGGACACAGTATGCATGTGCCTACATGGTACTTCGATGTCATACCCCATCAGGTCGGTCATATACGACTGATTCAGCTGCCCGACAAGTATTTCTGCAGCTTATATTCTCAATTCTGTGTGGTTTATGAGTGAATCTTGCTTCTTCGGCCACAAACTGTTGTGTCCGATACCACAGAGCAGCAATCATCGGTCCATATCAAGCACAGACTGTTGGATCGTACCGAAATGACGTAAACACCCTTGATAAGTGATGCAAACCAAGTCACAAAAGTGACTTGTCAATTAAAGTTGCATTTTTTCGCGATTTTGCGCGTTTTCATAGACTTTTTAAAAAAAAATTTTTTTTTAAAAAAAAAACTTGTTTAAAAAAAAATTTTTTTTTCCAACCCTGCATGGCAACATGGTCAAGAAGTGTGCGTTACAGCCAGCCGTAATGTACGCTTCTGGACGCGTGTGCCAACAATGCCATTGATGCCAAAAATAATAGTTGGCACGCGTCAAGAAGTGTCCACATACGCTTGACAGCAGGGTTGTTTAAAAAAAGTGGTTAATTAAAAAAAATTTAAAAAAAAATTTTTTTGAAACTCAGGTTTTGGTTTTTTTTAAAATGGCCCAAAAAGGGCTGAAATGTCCAAAAATGGCCTTTTTCGAGGCCAAAAATTGGCACTTTTTCCTGTGGACGGGACAATTTTTCCAAAATCGCGCCTGCGGCGCCCTGTATTGTCCCCAAATCCGTACAGGGATGCGCGGGGCTGGTCTTTTATAGTGATGTGGCACCGATAATGTACTACTGCATGCTACTGCACAAGTATATATGCAAGTCTGGTGCAAAACCGGGCGCGCAAAGTCGATCTGACACGCAAGATTTGGGCTGTAATCGATATTTTGATGGTCGTATGTCAGATATACGGCATTAGATGCATTAAAATACGTTGTAAGGCATGCTACAATACATTAGAGTAACATCGTTAGTCAACATCAACCTCAGACTGGTAGAAGACCATAGAATCTGCACAATACTACTGGGTGTCACCACACAAGTTGGGTCTCAGGCGAAAATTTTTCAATTTTTGAAAAATATGTTGCATCGATTTCATTTGTCCTGAAACGTCGTTTGCAACACTTTTTCTAATAAAAAAAATTTTCGTCAAAAAAGAATCAAAAAAAATTTTTTTAAAAAAAGCTAGTTAATAAAAAAAATTTTTTTCAACCCTGCTTGACAGGATCCAGTGCTGTTCCGGTTCCGGTTGGCTTACGAAAAAAGAAAAGAAAGAGAAATCGGTTTTTATTTTATTTTTGTGCGCCGTTTTTTTGACATTGCCTTGCGGAGGAACAATTTTTCACAACGGAACCTGAACCTCCCGAGCAAAAGTGCCATGAGCTGATGGATGGACGATACGTTGATTTTTGGTTACCCCCACACCATCTATCTATCGTCAACTCATTTCGGGTCCCAAGCTATCTATCGTCAACACCCTGACCAAGTACCACACTGGAACAGACGTACCCGAGGGGGGCACCAATTACCCAAAATACCGTATTCCCTAAAATAGAGCCCCCCCCAAAATAGAGCCCCCAAAAATACAGCCCCCCCCCCTAAAAGGGGTCAGTGAAAAAATAGAGCCCCCCAAAAAATACAGCCCCCCAACTTGGAATTCCCCGCTTGGGGTTTCGTAAAGTCAAGTTCTTGTATAAGACACCTTGTGTACAACGTTTGTGGTTGAGTTGCAAAGAAGACGACTGGTTTCTTTATGGGTTCTCTCAGTGTAGGGGTATTGTTATCACGTCAGGGTTTGGTTACGGTAAATCAATACACGAGGACCAAGGTTACGGTACTGTAGATTTATTATGATATGGCAATACGTTATGGTAATCAATACAATACGGGGATACGGTAATGGACGGATGGCTTGATGTCTATACGGTATATATGACGATGCTGGGTGATATGGATTTGGGTATACGATGAAGTCTAAGCACCACGGGCCGTGTGCCCCTCCTTTTATAGGGACACTGTCACATGATCACCTGTCTGTGATTAGTCACTGATTTTGGGTCACTCCTCCCACGAAGAATAACTACATGGGACCTTACCGTGACACTTCACCACACTTTGAGGGGCTCCTACCTCTACTCACTAAGGACTAAGCAAAACCAACTTCACCACATACACAACAACATACATCGGCCTTTTACCGGACACCCCCCCCTCTTCCTTTCGGAGATATGACGACGCCTCCTTTTATAGATGTGCACCACCACACAACACACTAACCTGACCCACTACACCCGAACATTTCTCCATTTTAGGTATTTCACTACACCATCAAAGATTTCGGGCCCCAAAAAATAGAGCCCCCCCCCCCATAAAACCCCCCCCCCCCCCCATATGCGGGCCCCCCCGAAAAGGACAGCCCCCCCTATTCTCTGTATTTGCGGCATTGGTGACACGCCCACATATGATTCCACCTGGATTCAACTTTTCCCAGCCAGAATTGCGCACCCATAAAAAACGCAGTATACCCGTTTCCACCCACACCCTGCACGCTCGTCACCCCTCAGATGTTCTTCCCTTTTTACTCTACTACCGCCCCGGAGCCACCCCACCAGCCTTCCCCAATCACACACAGTCATCATATGACACCAGCCACCCACCCCACACCCCCTCCTTCCCAAGAGCATCTTTTTCACATTTTCCAGGCAATTTTTTCACCACCTCCAGCCCGCACATCGTTTTTTTCTCGTCTCATACCATATCCACTCTCATCCTACAGAAGCCCCAGCCATTTTCACTCCACGCACAACATCAAAAAGACAGGGCCGCCCCCCGCCCCCCCCGCCGCCCCCCCCCCCCCCCAAAAAAAAACAAACAAAAAACACCCCCCAAAAAAACAAATAAAAACCACCCCCAAACAAAAAAACCCAACAAACAGCCAAACAACAACACCAAAACAAAAGCACCAACACAAGCAGCCACACACACACCCAAAAACCCCCAAACCCACAAAAACACAAAAAAAAACCGCCCCCAACAGCCACAACAAACAAAAACCAACAAACAACACAAAACAAACCCCCCCAAACCCCCAACACCAAAAACCCACAACAAAACACAAAAAAAAAAAAAAACAAAACCAAAAAACAACACCCAAAAACCAAAACCAAACACCACACCTCCAAAAACAAAACCAAAAAAAATCAACAAAAAAAAAAAAAAACAAAAAACAAACCAACCCACCCCCAAAAAAACAAAACCACAAAGCACAAAACAACAACCAAACAACCCACAAAAAACCACCAACAACCACACAACACGGAGAGACCCAAACACAACAATCACAACAGGATCATACAGTCATAAAAGGTTAGCCGCTCGTCATGGCTCGAGGTTCCATCGTTTACCCAAATTTCCATATCACCCAGCATCGTCATATATACCGTATAGACATCAAGCCATCCGTCCATTACCGTATCCCCGTATTGTATTGATTACCATAACGCCTCAAAAACACAACCACCTCCAGCCATATCATAAAAATCACAGACCGAACCTGGTCCTCGTCGCACCCGATTTACCGTAACCAAACCGCTGTCTCGTGATAACAATACCCCTACACTGAGAGAACCCATAAAGAAACCCAGCCGTCTCCAACCAACCAAAAAAAACAAAAACACACAACCCACAACACACCCACACCCCCCCCACCAAAAAAAAGCCCCCCACCAACCAACAAGCACCAACAAAACCAAAACAAACCACACACCCACCCCCCAAATCCTCCAAAAGTCAAAAAAACGGCGCACAAAAATAAAATAAAAACCGATTTCTCTCTTCTTTTCTTTTTTTTTTAACCCAAACCCTGAAAAAAAAACCCCAACAACACCCACAACCCCACCCTTTTTTAGGGACACAATAACCCACCAAAAAACAAAAAAAAAACAAAAAAAACCACAACCACACAAAACCCCAACACAAAAAAACCCAAAAAAAAAAACCCACCCCCCAGATTGTCAAGCAGGGTTGAAAAAAATTTTTTTTATTAACTAGCTTTTTTTAAAAAAATTTTTTTTGATTCTCTTTTTGACGAAAATTTTTTTTATTAGAAAAAGTGTTGCAAACGACGTTTCAGGACAAATGAAATCGATGCAACATATTTTTCAAAAATTGAAAAATTTTCGCCTGAGACCCAACTTGTGTGGTGACACCCAGTAGTATTGTGCAGATTCTATGGTCTTCTACCAGTCTGAGGTTGATGTTGACTAACGATGTTACTCTAATGTATTGTAGCATGCCTTACAACGTATTTTAATGCATCTAATGCCGTATATCTGACATACGACCATCAAAATATCGATTACAGCCCAAATCTTGCGTGTCAGATCGACTTTGCGCGCCCGGTTTTGCACCAGACTTGCATATATACTTGTGCAGTAGCATGCAGTAGTACATTATCGGTGCCACATCACTATAAAAGACCAGCCCCGCGCATCCCTGTACGGATTTGGGGACAATACAGGGCGCCGCAGGCGCGATTTTGGAAAAATTGTCCCGTCCACAGGAAAAAGTGCCAATTTTTGGCCTCGAAAAAGGCCATTTTTGGACATTTCAGCCCTTTTTGGGCCATTTTAAAAAAAACCAAAATCTGAGTTTCAAAAAAAATTTTTTTTTAAATTTTTTTAATTAACCACTTTTTTTAAACAACCCTGCTGTCAAGCGTATGTGGACACTTCTTGACGCGTGCCAACTATTATTTTTGGCATCAATGGCATTGTTGGCACACTCGTCCAGAAGCGTACATTACGGCTGGCTGTAACGCACACTTCTTGACCATGTTGCCATGCAGGGTTGGAAAAAAAAATTTTTTTTAAACAAGTTTTTTTTTTTAAAAAAAAATTTTTTTTTAAAAAGTCTATGAAAACGCGCAAAATCGCGAAAAAATGCAACTTTAATTGACAAGTCACTTTTGTGACTTGGTTTGCATCACTTATCAAGGGTGTTTACGTCATTTCGGTACGATCCAACAGTCTGTGCTTGATATGGACCGATGATTGCTGCTCTGTGGTATCGGACACAACAGTTTGTGGCCGAAGAAGCAAGATTCACTCATAAACCACACAGAATTGAGAATATAAGCTGCAGAAATACTTGTCGGGCAGCTGAATCAGTCGTATATGACCGACCTGATGGGGTATGACATCGAAGTACCATGTAGGCACATGCATACTGTGTCCCATGTACCAAGGGAAGGTATAATAACATCATTTGGGGTATCTTAGGTACCAAATACATACCCCAAAGGTGATTTTGTGAAGAAAATTTGTCGACCCTTGAGAAAAAATGACAAAAAATAACCCCCAAAAAGGCCATTTTTGGACGTTTTAGAACATTTTGTTCCCCCGAAAATTTGAAAAAAAAATTTTTTTTTAAAAAAAAAAAGGTTTTTGAAAAAAATTTTTTTAAAAAAAAAATTTTTTCAAAAACCTTTTTTTTTTAAAAAAAAAATTTTTTTTTAAAAAAAAAATTTTTTTTTTGCCCAACCCTGTTGCCATGAATGCCAAAAACAAGCTGAGTGCATCTTTTATGCATAAAATAATTTAAAGGGGTGGTGCCACTTTTCGGGTCGTGTCTTCAAATCCCGTTCAAACTTTGTGAAAAAAATCTTAATGATAAGGTTTCTATACTAAATTCCAAGGGTTAGGCCTAAAATTGCACAAATGGTCAGATACGAATTTTTCAAAATCCGATTTTCTCCCCGGTTGCGAGAAACTAAAATCGCACGAAAATGCCAAAATCCTGAATTGAAAAGGACAGAGATTGAACATCTCGACTTAAACCATAACATTGAGAAGTTCGTTCTTTTTTCGGTTTTCTGCTGTTCCCGCTTGTTTTATGCACCGTTTTAACGTTTGTTTGCTGCCCGAGCCCGATTCATTTTATTAAAGTATACTTGTCACCATTGTTGCCCCAAAAAACGGGACAATGTTCATTTCAACGGATAATCTGCAGAATATCGCGCTATTGGTGGTGCGTGGCTGGCGGCGGCGGGGCCCGCATCGACAAAAAAGTTGGTTTTTCTTTCTTTCGTTGCAACCTAAATGGAGCCCCCCAAAGTACAGCCCCTCCCCGGAATACAGCCCCCTAAAAGCAGGGTAGTACTTGGGGGGGTGGTGGGTCCCCCCAAATTCATCTATCTATCGTCAACACTTTTTGATTTCATCTATATGTCGTCAACACTTTTGGGCTAATCTATCTATCGCAGTGTAGTTCCTGGTCCGGCGCGGCGGTTAGTGTACCTACCCTTTTTTTCCGTGCGGCGGTTAGTGTACCTCCTTGGGTGGAGAGGGGGGAAGGCCCAAATCCAAAAAAAGTCACTTTTTGAGGTAGAAAATTTGACCGATTTTTGGCACTTTTTGGAAAAAATTCTCCATAAAAGGGGTATTTTGGCGACTTTTGACATCATTGACCTAAAGATCACCCATCTTAGGCCTAAAAATGCCCATTTTTAGGCCAAAAAATGCCTATTTTGGGCAAAAATTGAGGCGGTTAGTGTACCTGGCGCGGCGGTTAGTGTACAGAGGTCGCAATCGGGGCGGGGCCGAGCCGGGCCGGGCCGCGATTTTGGGCTTTTGGCTCGGGCCGGGCCGGAGATTTGGAGGGTCGGGCCGGCCGGGCCGGATTCCCGGCCCGAAAAGCTTCTGAAGTGACTTATTTTACTGAAGAAGTAGAAATTTTTTTTTGTCAAAAATACTAAAATTTCTGACGGATTCGGCAAGTAAGTGATCAGTATTGTCTATCTGACGACCTTTTCATGGAAAACAATGTATTTTCAACCAGTGATGTAGCTACCCAGGGGGGGCGGCAACCTACTGTACCACCAAAAATGTGGGACGGCAACCTACCTACTTACAACGGCCGGGCTGGGGGAACAAAATTTTTAGGTCGAAATTTTGAAGAGAATGTGCTCTAAAACACTTAATTCCGCGCGTAGCGCGCGATTTATCGCCGATTCGGAGTAAAAAGTATCGATTTTATATACCATTTTGAGCTAAAAATCGCAACTTACACTGTGCCAGCCGTCGGGCGGCGACCTACCTAATGATGATGATGATTCGTGGGCAGCCGCGCCAGTGTGGAACCCCATGGTAGGGATTTTTACACAGGCCCAGCAACTTGGAGGCCATTATTCTGTGTAGAACAGATCCCCGTTCATTGTGTGTTGTGTGCTAACTGTGACAGGACTGTTCCTATTTCTATGCTGCACTATGCCGACCTACCTAGTGTACCAGGATGGAGCGTCAACCTACCTACATACTGTACCTAGGAGGGACCCCCACCCCCTGCAACACCGTTGTTTTCAACCAAAAAAATAGGTTAAAAAAATCGCAAAAATTATGACAAAAATTAGGTTAAAATCTGAGCCACTAATTCGGGTCGGTCCGGAGATTTGGGGGTTCGGGCCGGCCGGGCCGGCCAAACCCGGCCGATTGCGACCTCTGTTAGTGTACTAGTGTACCTTGGTCGCGGCGGTTAGTGTACCTTAGGGGGGGACCCCCTCCTCCAGGAACTACACCGATCTATCGTCAACAAATTCTGGGAACAATCTATCTATCATCAACAACAATCGATCCCAAAATTGATATTTTTAACTTAAAATGGCTCAAAATTGGTATTTTTTACCCCAAATAGGCAAAAAATCGCGCGCTACGCGCGGATTTAGTACATCTGAGTACATTTTCATTAACATCCACCACACATGATCACCTACTAGTACACTATACTATACCTTGAATTTTGGCGACCCCCAGTGGTGTCGTTGGGAAATCAAAAAATCAGTATACCGGATACCTAAAAAATCCAAAAATTTCGGATAACTGGATACCCAAAATGAAAAATCTCGGATACCAGGGGGTTGCTCCCTAAAATAAAAATCTCGGATACCCAGGGGGGTTGTTCAAAATGGCAATTTTATTAGAGGAAAATCGAGCAAATCGGTGCTGAAACCGAACAAAACGGTCATTTCGGGGTTTATGCTTGCGACAAGCGATTTTGAGCATTTGGAGTAAAAATGGGCGATTTTTCACGGTTTTCGGAAAAATAAATCAGGGGGACCCTGACAAAAAGTCAGGATAGCGGATACCCCCTGGGCGAAAAAATCAAGATACCGGATACTGGGGGG